>JAFVLL020035486.1:0-66302 GCA_021397915.2 Tor tambroides
GAGGACAATAGAAGCAATCAAAACCAACAAAAGAGCAACAACATGCAAGTGTTATGACAAGTCTCGGTTAGCCTAACGCAGTACACGTAGCAAGGTTCTTTTTTTAAAGAAATAAGTAGATAGAATAGGAAAAAAAAGCTAGTGTTAGTTTTTCAAGAAAAGCTAGCAGTTAGAGAATAAATATGCAATTGATAGAGGGTCAAGTGTGTGTGTTTGTTTGTTTTTTTTAAATAAAAAGAAGACAGATATATAAAATAGAATTAGAATAGAGAGTGCTAGAGTTAGAGGGTCAAATAAAGATGGAAGAGATGTGTTTTAGCCGTTTCTTGAAGATGGCTAAGTACTCAGCTGCTCGGATTGAGTTGGGCAGGTCATTCCACCAGGAGGGAACAGTTAATGAAAAAGTCCGTGAAAGGGATTTTGTGCCTCTTTGGGATGGCACAATAATGCGTCGTTTACTGGCAGAACGCAAGCTTCTAGAGGGTCTGAAGAAGTGAATTTAGGCAAAGGGGTGCAGAGCCAGAGGTAGTTTTGTAGGCAAACATTAATGCCTTGAATTTTATGTGAGCAGCTATTGGTAGCCAGTGCAAATTGATGAATAGAGGTGTGACGTGCGTGCTTTTCAGCTCATTAAAGATTAATCTTGCAGCGGCATTTTGGATTAATTGTAATTTTTCTACTACTACTGCTAAATCTGCTAAATTAGGTTTGGTTTTGTTTTTCTTCCAAGTATTTAATCATTTATAGCCGTATCTGAAAAACGACACTCACTGAGCATTTCACCTACACAAAACTGAAACCTGAGCATACGTAAAAGTGGCAAACTAGACCCACACTAAATACAAAAATCGATAATAGTGTGCAGTGTTTATACTCTCAAGACAACATTTGATTAGGATTTTCCGCTGCCTCTTGTCTAGACGTCGATCTGTTGCAATAGACAAAAATCAGGTCAGTGATTGCTTTCATCTTGTTTGTGTAGGAAATATGAACAGGCTCTCGAATACCACAGGCAAGCTTTGGTCCTCATTCCACAGAATGCCTCCACTTACTCAGCCATCGGTTATGTGCACAGCCTCATGGGAGATTTTGAGAGTGCCATCGACTACTTTCACACTGTGAGAACCATTACAATTTGTTGGTCTGTTTTTTTAATCAATTGTGATTCACTTCAAACATTTAAACTCCTTCATTAGGCACTTGGTCTTAAACGAGATGACACATTTTCCGTAACCATGCTGGGTCACTGCATTGAGATGTATATCAGTGATTCGGATGCTTACATTGGTAAGACAACCATCCATATGCTTTGCATGCATCATCTAATTGGTAAATTACAGATTCAGCGTGTCTTTGCAACTATTAAGTTGTCTTGTTTTCAGGAACTGATATTAAAGACAAAGTGAGAAAGACCCTCAGCACGCCTGCACTGCTGAAGATGCTCAACACTTCTGCCGAAGGCAATGAGAGCAGAGCACAGCCCGTAGAAGAGGTGAACGTGTGCCTGGAAACGCAGTCTTTCAACACTGACAAACAAACCGATGCTTTCCAGCGCTTCCTCTTAGAATGCGACATGCACGAGAGCGATATGATGCTGGAGACGTCCATGTCTGACACCAGCACGTGATTGAGACCTATAAATGGGTCAAAGAGGAACTTTGAGCATGAGATGATGATAGAATGTGACACTAAAGAGGACACAACCAACCCACCCTCCCTCCATCCGCCACCCCTGCCGTGTCCTCCGTGTTGGACCCCTGTGGATTTTTTACTATGAATAAATGTAAAAAAGTGATTGCAAAAGGGTTCAAATGATTTAATCAATAAACCCTGCATCCATATTTTTACACAGATTTGTGTATTCTCATTGGTGCTCTATCAAAACACCTGTTTTGTGGATGAGGCTGAACAAAATGTGATTTTTACATTGTCAATCAGATGTTAACATTTATCTGCCGACATTTGCATTTAGTTTATAAAACCATGAAATTAGTCAACCAAAGGAAGTTACTTGCAACGACTTTAATCAGTGATTTTATCAGTCATTTCAAATCTGTCTGAAGTTGAGAATGCAAGGTAATCTGTGCATTTCTTGTGCAAGTCACCTAAATCAGCCCTCAGATTTTATCGACTTTATACATTTTAGGAAATTTGTTTTTGTAACGCTTTATAAAAGCTTGAAGTTAGTTTGTCCAACCACATCAGTAGTGAAATACAAGAATATGATAATTAATATGCTTTATGTGATAACAGTGTGCACTGCCGGTCAGAAGTTTGGAATAATTAAAGATTTCTAAAAATGTTTTTGAAAGAAGTCTCTTATGCTCACCAAAGCTGTATTTATTTGATAAAATATACAATAAGTAATTATTATAATTTGAAATCATTTTCTATTTTAAAATGTAATTTATTAGGGACACATTAAATTGATCAAAAGTGAGACTTTAAGTTACGAAAGATTTCTATTTTAAATAGTAGCTGCATAACTGCTTTTATTCCAAACTTTTGAGCAAAAGTGTATGTTGATGTTACCACTGAAAGTTATTTTAAAGTGTTCCTGATTTATTTATTTTGCTGTACTCAAAGCCCCTCTCAAGGGGGCTTCTGGCCCCTCCTCCCTAATTGTGCATCAGGAACGTCATGGGGTCTTTCAGATCGGCCCCTGAAGTAGAGCAGTATTGTCTTTGTTTGGTGCCACTGAAATGTGCAGGCTGTGTCACTCTGGATGCTCCCCAGATGGAAGCTGTGTGAGCAGCAGAATTAATCATGGGCTGCACACCATCCAAATCCAACATCACCTACTCGCATGTGCGCGTGAGTCGAGATCTGGACACCTGTTCCACATTTGTGCCCAGTTTACAGAGCTCCGTTTCCACACCAGAGAGGCCTTCACCTCAGCTCTGCATTGAGACGGCCAGCGGGAAGCAAATGTTTCTCAGTGGTAAGACACACTACAACACCATTAAATATGGACACTAATACTCTAAATAGAGGAAATAATGTAGATAGATATAAGTAAATGGATGAATAAATGTATAGTAGTCAACATTTGAAGTGGATCAAAAAAAGTTCATCAAAGTCCTAAGACGAACGCATTTTGGTTTTAGGACAACTTTGATGAAAGGTTTTGATCCACTTCAAATGTTGACTAGTGTATTTGTAGAGCAATGGATTTTGGTCCCATTGACTTTAACTACTAAATACTTAATATAAATAATAAAAATAAAATAAATGCTAGGAACTGTGTACATACTGTGCATAATTGTATGCTGTATTGCAAATCACTTGCTGCTATTGACATGGGATGCTGAAGTTAAGGACAGGTGTAATTATAGATATAACTGCAGCTGTTTTTTTATGTAATGTTATCGTTGCTCAGTAAACTTTTGTACATTTTGAATCATGGACGTGAATTCACAACTCTGTTTTGTTTGTGAGCTGTGCTATTGACAATAACCAATGGAAATTAAGCCGAAATTTCGATACTTTGACATTACCGTAATTGCATTGTATCAAATGTCACTTTTAGTGGTTAAATGCACTTAATATAGAGTGGGTCTGATACTTTTGTGGATTAAAAAATGATAGTAGATACTTTTCTTAGATTAATTTAAGGTAACTGGATGGTTTTGCAGATTGATGATGGATTTCCAGATGTGAATTGTGCAAGTAAATGTTTGGATAGATATTTTTTGTATATATATAGATTAATGGTGTAACGTAAAATACGTAATATATATATTTCATTTAAAGAAATATTTTAATTTAGCTCAAAAGGAATCATTTGTGATTTTATGGGGAATTTGGACAGAATCACTGTTTCACGGCTGATCACTGAGGCGGCAGCGATTCACTGAAGGAGCCGTATAACAATCAATTCTGCACTGGATATTAAAATCCAAAATATAGTGAAAACACTATTTAATAGCACAGTAACAAGATCGACAGATTAAGACATTAACTTGTGAGCACAAAACACAAGATACTTCTCTTTTCAATATAAATAAGATTTTATTTATATAAATCTAAGACATGTAAACTAATCTAACACATGAACACAAGCATTCACACATTCACACGTTGCAGGAAAGAGAGAACGTAAGGAAAGGATGAGTTAAGGGTAGGAAATGTGAAATCCCAAGTTTACAGCAATATGTGCAATTGCCTAGACCTGAACAACCATCAATCACTTATTTAACCCTCGCATTGAGCTTCTCAATGAGGCTAAAATTCATATTAAATGCACCAATCCAGCTAAAAGTCTGGAGTTGTTTTACTTGCGTTGCTGGGGTTCCCTTTTTGTCGTCTCTTTGCAGAAGAAGGTTTTCCCGAGGTTACTGATTGGCTGGAAGTTCAGTAGTCATTGAAGTGACGTTTTGGGCGTTGGCTAACGGCTGAAGTTGCAGAGTTGTGGGCTGGTTGCAGTTTTAGACGGGCGCTCGAGGTCGGACTCGGAGACACGGCGTTGGCAAACTTAGTCTTGGCACACGAAACTCAACGGAAAGAAATGAAACTAAAATAAAGAATAAAAGATGTAACAAGACTAGGTGGGTTTTCTTCTCATTGTGGTAGCAGCTGGCACGTGGGCAGAGCACGCTCAAAGAGCAGCGTCAAAGCGGTGGCAAGGAGAAGGAGTTGAAGAGGAAGAAGTTGAAGAGAGTTTGATGGTGTCCATAGTTTTTAAACTCCGGCTTTCAGACCGTCCCATCTGGACGTCTTGATTAATTAGATACTGTCTTTGCTTGGGGTGTTGCTCTGTTTCCTCAACATCAATAAATCAACAGCTTTCAGTGTCCCATCTGGACGTCTTGACCAATTAGACCTGTCTTTGCTTGAGAGATGTTGCTGTTCCTCCAACATCAATAAATCAACATGTTATCTGGTCAGTTACAGGTCCGAACTTTACAGGCTCTTGCAAACTATACTTTTGGACATGACTTCTCTAACAAGACTACGATACATTTGACAAAGAATTGATTAGAACAGGGATACTCAAATCTGGCTCGCGAGATCCACTTTCCTGCAGATTTTAGCTCTAACCCTAATCAAACACACCTGAGCATGCTAATCAGTGTCTTCAGGATCATTAGAAAATCACAGGTAGGTGAGTTTTGATCAGGGTTGGAGCTAAACTCTGCAGGAAAGTGGATCTCGCGAGCCAGATTTGAGTATCACTGGATTAGAAGAAACATTTAAAGCAGGGATACTCCAAATCTGGCTCGCGAGATCCACTTTCCTGCAGATTTGCAACTCTAACCCTAATCAAACACGTCTGAGCATGCTAATCAGTGTCTTCAGGATCATTAGAAAATCACAGGTAAGGTGAGTTTTGATCAGGGTTGGAGCTAAACTCTGCAGGAAAGTGGATCTCGCGAGCCAGATTTGAGTATCACTGATTTAAAGCATGAATTTTCAAACTCATACATACTAAACATGAATATTACCCTTTAAGGCTTAAGCTATTCAATACTTATTAAAAGCAAGACATACACAATGAGTGATTAAAACAAGGATAGTCAAATGTGTGGGTTACATACATGATATGGAGTTATGCATAAAAGATTAGTTTCATTAAAAATGAAAATGAAAGTCTTTTAAGATGATTTTAGGTGCATATGGAAGCACAGTCTTTGTGAAGTTCCTCGTAGAACAAAAGGGTGTTCTTTAGGTAAAGGAATTTTAGTCTGGTCTTTGTCTTGATTGTGGGGGAGAGACCCGCCCAAGAGAGTCTGTAGCTCGTGACTTTCTATCACAGGTTTACATGTGATTGGCCATCTCTTTGACCATCAGTCTTGATTGCTTGCCCCAAATTTGACGATCTCCTTCCTGTGTTGGACTTATTAATAAATGTTCTTTTGTCTCAATGTTGCAAGCTGTTCTGTGAAAGAGTCGGTTAGTTTGCTTGCTCCAAACTAGTTGCAGCTAGGATCTGGACAGATTTATGACGTTGTTCTGTTTCCTTGCTGGAATTCCAGCTCCTCATGTTTCAATGTTCTAATCGCATCTTAAATTTGTCTGATTCAGTCTCTGATATTCTACAATGGGAATTTTTTTTTTTTTTTAGATGAGTGGATAGGCTAATGCTTTAGCAGAAAGATAGATGGACAGATAGATAAATGGCTGGATGCCTACTTTTATAGACAGATCCCTTTTTTGTTGATAAAGTATATATGTATGCAGATAATAAATTTGCACATAAATGAATGGACATACAGTCAAACCAAAAAGTGGGTGCAGGGCATTTATGTAAGTGAGTAAAATAAAGAAAACACTGAAATATTACACCCAAAAACTCTTCATACAGTGGACTACCAGTAAAACTGATAAAAATTTGGGACCAAAAATTATTCACTTTGTCCTGACCGTGTTTTGCTAAAGTGTTGCTAATGCAACATTTTTACACCACATACTGAACAAAATTAAGCATTAATTGGTTGCCCTAAATTGGTATTATCTAATTGTGTGTCTAATTGTGTACATTTTTGGTTGATTGTAATCCATTGCATACTTTTCTATCAAAGTAATCTGACATTATCAAGATGAATTTGATCTGACACAGTTTAACTGAGTTCTTGTCCTATTTTATTACCATTTCTAAACTATAGGGAATAAACTGTGATAATGTGAGAAATGTTGAAGGTGTCTGAATAAATTTTGGTTTGTCTGTATGCATCATACAGATGGACAGATATATTTGCAGATAAATAGAGGTCTAGTTGTTGAAAGATACAGATGGACATAGCTGGACATAGCTTACATTTGTTTAGATTAATAAATGAGTCGATTTATGAGTAGATTCGCTGATGGATAGATAGATAGCCTATTTTTGTTGACGAACGTTTAAATAATTTTGTAGATAAATAATATAGCTACTTTTGTAGATAGACAGGGCAGGTCTACATTTTTTGACAATAAATATAATGGATAGGTTATATCTGTATAATTTGTAGCCTACTTATGCTTTCGCAGACGGATGGATAGATAGGCTACATTTGCAGATAAATAAGGGAATGGAAACAGAATATAGATTGTGGTCTCGTGTTTATTGCAGTTCCTAGTCGTGACTGTTACGGTCGCTCCGTGAGTCAGCCGAGCAGCCCAGGCGTATGGAGCACAGTCAGCACCGGCAGCCCGTTCGGACCGGATCCACCGTGCGTCCAGCCGAGCTGCACCGACAGCGACTCCGAGGACGACAGCGCGGCACCCGGCACTACAGATGACAGTCGTGTCCCCTCCACCTTGCTGAAATGAACAGATTTGTTTTACTTGAGTAATATATTAAAGTGTATCTCTTTAGTATCTAAATCAAAAGATGAACCAAATATATAATGCCCAAATAACCATAATCTATTTAGTTTTAGAATTTAAAGTAACGTAGCACTGCTTTATAATTCTGTTTTTGTTGTATAAACAAAATGCAACGAAAAACATATTCCTCTTGACATGACAAGGGAATAAACACTAACGTGCAAGCCTCGCGCTATTTGGGTGAATTCCCGCGAGAGTTCGCGGATTTCGGACAGCGAAGAGGGCGAAATGGAGATATGAGGTCTGAAAAGGAGCAGAGGACAGGAAGCAGGGAGAGAGGCAGCGTGGAGATCCAGTTCAGGGAGTGTCAGAGGGAGCAGGACAACGTCGCGGTGAACCCGAAGCATAAAGAGGAGAAAAAGGAGATCTTCACCAAGGTAAGTGGCGCAGTTGTTTGGTAGGTTGGGAGAGTGTGATGATGATGGTGATGATGATGGAGGGAACGGGATTCAGCACCATAGACAGCGAAAACGCAGGACAGCCTGAAACGAAGACCCCAGTGGCATCAATCATTGCATTCCTACGCAATTGCCCTTTTGGATGGATTTAATAGTCCAGGCGTTGAATATTTATATGCATATAGAATTTTAGAAAAGAGCACAGTCAATGGAGCAAGAGAGAGACATTTGAAAATGAACATTTTTAATGTTTATACACTGTTAAAAATTTATTGTAATTTTACAGGAAATTCCTGGCAACTAATTGCCGTGAATTTACAACAAGTAATATACAGGTAATATATTGTTTTTTTAATACAATAAAGTATTGTATTTATACAGCAGTGGTACTGTAATTATATTAAGAATTAAAAATGACAAAAAGCACAATAAATCATTCAGTTTGATTCATGCACAGGCATTGTGGACTCCTCAATAAAACTAGACTGTAATAAGAGAAGAAATGAGAAATGTTCACAGCCCCTGCTCTGTTTTTATTTTGTATACTAGTTAGGTCTCTTTTTTTATCTCTTGCAGTGTTTTACACACATTATGGCATTTTATTTCTAATATTCACAACTATTTTGTAATTGTGGGTGCTGATCTTGCTTTGATGTTGATGATTTTTTAGTACAGTTTTCTTTATACATGTTTCTTTTTTATATAGGTTGTCATACGCCGACTGCCACCCAGTTTATCAAAAGACCAGCTCGAGGAGCATCTAAGTCCTCTTCCATCTTTTGACTATTTCGAGTTCTTCCCCGCTGATCAGAGGTATACAGTGCCCTCCACTAATATTGGCACCCTTGGTAAATATGAGAAAAGCAGCTGTGAAAATAAATCTGCATTGTTTATCCTTTTTATCTTTCATTCAAAAAATTCACAAAATTCCAACCTATGAAGTAAAACAAATGAAAGTGGGGGGAAAATCTCATTGTGAAATAAATGCTTTCTCTAATTCATGTTGGCCACAATTATTGGCACCCAATTATTGCAACGTCCTTTTCCCAGGGTAACAGCTCTGAGTTTTCTCCTTTAATGCCTGAAGAGTTTGGAGAACACCTGATAAGAGATCAGAGACCATTTTCTTCATACAGAATCTTTCCAGATCCTTCAGATTCACAGCTCTATGTTAGTACTTCTCTTCGGTTCACCCCACTCATTTTCTGTAGGGTTCAGGTCAGAGCACAGGGACAGCCATGGTAAAATATTCATTTTGTGCTTAGTGACCCATTTTTGGGTTTATTTTGATGTTTGTTTTGGATTGTTGTCCTGGTGCAAGATCCAAACACGGCCCATTATAAGATATTAACAGAGGCAGTCAGGTTTTGATTTTTTATCTGTTGGTATTTGATAGAATCCATGATGCCATGCATCTGAACAAGATTTTCAGGACCTCTGGAAGAAAAACAGGCCCACAACATTAAAGATCCAGCAGTATATTTAACCGTGGACATGGGGTACTTATTTTTTATCCCTGTTTATACTAAACTCATCTAGTGGGTTTGCTGCCAAAAAGCTCTTTTTTCAGTTTCATCTGACCATAGAAGCCAGTGCCATTTGAAGTTCCAGTCGTGTCTGACAACTGAATATGCTGGAGTTTGTTTTTGGATGAGTGAGGAGAATTTTCCTTGAAACCCTCACGAACAAGGGGATGTTTGATATATATTTTTTTAGGTTTCTGACCCCAAGACTCAACTAATCTCTACAATTCTCCAGCTGTGATCCTTGGAGAGTCTTTAGCCACTCAAACTCTCCTTCTCACCATGCATTAGGACGATATAGACACACGTCCTCTTCCAGGCAGATTTTTAACATTTTTAGTTGATTGGAACCTCTTAATTATTACCCTGATGGTGTAAATGGGGATTTTCAATGCTTTAACTCTTTTCTTACAGCCACTTTCTATTTTGTGATGCTCAGCAATCTTGTTCTGCACATCAGAACTATATTCTTAGGTTTTACTCCTTGTGATGGATGATTAAGGGAATTTGGCATTTGTGTTCCTCATATTTATAATCCTGTGGAACAGGAAGTCATGGCTGGACAATTTCATGCTCCTAATCAGCCTGGTGTGCAAAAAAATGTAAATAAGAATGGGAATATACTTCAGAGATATTTTACTCATAAGAATTTTTAGGGGTGCCAATAATTGTGGCCAACATTCATTGGAGAAAAACATTTATTTCATCATGAGATTTTATCCCCACTTTCAGTTGTTTTACTTCAAGGATAGGTTAGAATTTTGTGAATTTTTAGAGTGAAAGATCAAAAGGATAAACAATGCAGATTTATTTTCACAGCTGACTTTGATCATATTTTATCAAGGGTGCCAGTATTAGTGGAGGGCACTGTATTTTGTTTGTGTATATGAATATACGGTGATCAGGAGCACTGTCAGCATCTTATACATGTGCGTGTCTTTATATATTTATTCTCCCCAGCTTATATCCGCATCTCTTCTCAAGAGCATACATCAACTTCAAAAACCAAGAGGATATCATTATTTTCAGAGATCGCTTTGATGGCTATGTATTCATTGACAATAAAGGTAATTCATTTTTATAGGTTTTTTTTTTACTGTTTATTCCCCCTCAAACTAATTATAACAGTGGTAATATAAATAGTTAATATTTAGTCTAATACATAACAAGTCCATAAAATATTTGTTTAATATAATATTTGTTTTATATTTTTTACATTTAGGCCAAGAGTATCCAGCTGTTGTAGAATTTGCTCCATTTCAGAAGGTTTCCAAGAAAAAGTTAAAGAAGAAAGATGCTAAAGCAGGAACTATTGAAGAAGGTGTTTCTATTTTTCATTTATAAAACTTTATTTATAAATTTCAAGTGTTTATAAAAAGTGACTTTACTAAGTAAAATATATATACTGCAAAAAGCTAATACATTTGTTAAACACTTTATTTAAAATCATTTTTCAGACCCAGAATACAGGCGATTTCTGGAAAATTACTCTTGTGATGAGGAGAAATCAATGGCAAATCCAGAAACACTCCTGGGAGAGATTGAAGCTAAAACTCGAGAACTCATTGGTACTGTTTTGGAAATCGTTTAGCACTGTTAGCATTTTTGTAGATAAATGTATGTCCAGATCAGGACATATATTTACAGGACAAGTGTATTACAAAGCTGGTCTTAGTTAATTTTGGTGATAACATTTCTGATGTTGAGAAATGCTCTTGTACTATAGAGCTGTTCAATTATGATATCAATTTGCAGTCCAGTCTGATATGATAGTATGGTTTTATGGGAATAGAGGTTTGAGTATATGGTGAGTAACAGATGAGTAAAATATGTCTGTGGAGAACATTACTTGAACTAGAACATAACAGATGTTCTCATTTTTTGTTCTACTACATAAATAACACACAATCATTCACAGATGTTATTTTGCTCATTAACAGAAAACCGCTCTTTAGAAATTTCAGCGGGAACAAATTGCTCTCCAAGTCTCTTCCAGTTTTCAGGACCATAAACTAAGCTCTGTTTTCCCTCTGTGTGGCTTTATTTGCAGCCAAAAGGACAACACCCTTGCTGGAATACATCAAAAACAAGAAATTAGAGAAACAGGTAAGAACACCATCTGATTGCATGTTATACTCTATGATTTTGTACTGTATATACATGATTCCTTTCGATTCTAGAGAATAAGAGAGGAAAAAAGAGAGGAGAGGCGAAGGAGGGAACTGGAAAAGAAGCGACAGAGGGAGGAGGAGAAGCGGAAGCGCAGAGAAGAGGAGAGACGAAAGCGAAAGGAGGCTGAAAAGCAAAAGAAGCTCTCTGAAAAGGAGATAAAGATCAAGGTATGACTTAAAACCATATCACATCCTGAAGATGACTTTCACAGACTTTCAGTTATTTTGGTCTTAGTTTCATGGTGATTCATTCAATCAGCGCAGGTGTTTGTCATTATTTCCCTCCTTTGCCCTGTATTTACTGTAAGTTGCCCTGTAAATTTTCACTTCTCATTTCTTCCAGTATTGTTGGGTTCAGCACACTATTTCACATTGCCTACTCGTATTTGGATTTGTCTACCTTATAAACCTTGTTTCACTTTAATCACTTCATTAGAACTTCATCATCTTCGGACATCGAGCGTGACGGACTGTTTTTCGTCTGTCATTGTCAGTACTGTACTGAAAACCAGTCATTACATGAGATTTACAATATTGACTTCTTTAGCTTTTGAAGAAATGTGATCGGGACGATGACGTGGACTCAGACAGACTGAAAGATAAAGGAGACAGCGGAGAGACAGAGAAGAACAGATGGGAAAAGCCGGCAGGACACACTAAGTCAAAGGATTCCAAGGATAAGTAAGAACTACCTAAAACTTGCCCCTAGTTGCCATAACAGATACAGTGGGGTTTAAAAATCTTGGATTCAGCATCTACCATTTAAAGTTTAAAGATGGCACAAAATAGAAATTCTGTTTTTTGAATGCATCTTAATGATTGTGAAAGATTCATCCATGCATATGTTGACCTCGTAATCAAAACTCAAATCTTGATCAAAATGTCGATCTTCCGGTTAAAGGACAGACTTCTCTCTTAAACCCTGTCCATTTCTTACAGTTGACTGCAGTCTCGTATTCAGATCTGCCTCCATCCAAGAAACAAAATCAATGGATTGAACCAAGTCCAAGTTAAGGATTTTAAGAAATGTAAAACTAAAGAAGTTATGTCTTAAAATGTAGAAATACTGCTCTGTTCCTAGGTCAATAATCAATTCAGATTTTGTCCTTGATCATGTGAACTCTTTGCACAGATGTTCTTTCCTCCATTGAGGTACATGTTCTTTAGATCATTCTCAAATCACGCTGGATGTTACTTTTGGACCCCACTGTATATACATTTATTTATAAAGTCATATTCAAGTGGTTGATTTTATTAAGTGGGCTCTCCATAGTAGGAGTCAAATCGAGAGTGACAAGGAGCAGCGGGAAGGTCACAGCCGTCGCCAGAGGGACAAAGAGCATCGCGGCAGAGATGAGGAGCGCAAACGACAGAGGCATCACTACGAGTTTGACAAATTCATACGGCGCAAGGAGGAGACCAAATGGGGTAAAGGCTACTGCCAGGACAGAGCCAAGAAAGACCAACATCATGGCTATTCTTACTGCCCAGAGACCGGAGACAAACTGGGCAAGGAGGATCGAGAGGACATGGGCAGCAGGAAAGAACGGATTCGCAATAAGGTAAATACATGCTAACAGAGTAGCGATATCTCACAGTCACAGTCCATTTGCAGCTCTGGTTCTGGTATTATGTACAGTTATTGTCATCAGTCAGTTTGTCCGGTCTGTGTAGCAGATGAATCCACTAATGCATTCAATATTTACACATCTGTAGTTGATTTATACATCATTATGTCTGTGGGAAATACAATACGAATCTGCCTCCCTCCAGGGGCTTTCAATGCAGCCTACACTGATGTGTTGAGGTAGTTAGCTGTAATTTGGCTGTTGGCAATATTATTGACGGAAGACAACGTGTCTCTCAGTCTGTGTTAGTGCATCAGGAGAAAAGGACTTCCCAGTCTGAGGGGCCAGACCAGATAGGAGGGGCTCTGCCAGCAAAGGTACAGCTAGTTTTTGAGCCTTTCTACCCACGGGAGGGGATGCTACACATGCTCTTTACTGAGAGGCCGCGCACCTTACAGTGCCAGGCGTGCTTGTTGACAGCAGAATGTTGCTAATGCTGTAATGGCACAGATTAGGAGTGGTTCCCAATAGAAGAAGCTTATACAACTGAAAACTACGGCTCTGTTCCAAAATGTAGTGAGTTGCCTACATGGGCAACATTTTAAGGCATCGTATGCTTCTTGCTCCCAATGTAGAGATGGTGTGGGGGATTCATTTAAGATGGCAGATGAGGAATATCCATAAAAATGTATAAATGAGATGCAACAACTCATTTAAACCTAGAAATTTAAATCATATAAAAAATGTAACATTATAAAAATGATATAAAATCTTCAAAAATATTTGCAATTCTGCTATATTTCAGGGAGGGGGGGGGATCCATTCAAGATGGCAGATGAGGTAGGAAAATGTAAATTATAAATTCAGTTTTAAAAGGTATAAATTAGATTCAACATCTCATTTAAACCAAAAAAAAAAAAAAAATCAAAATGTGGACTTTAAGGATTATGAAACATTTAAAACATAGAAACATTATAAAGTGAAGAACAAAGATTTAAGATTCTGCTTTTTCAGAGAAAATAAATCTATCCTAGTTGGTGAATGAGGCAAGAGAAATGTCAAGTAAATTATGGTTAGTTAAATCAAATATTTCTTTTAAACCTGAAAATAAAAGATTAAGGACTTTAAAACGTTTAAAACAAACAATCATTTAAAATCTAGGTCTATACTAGGTCTAAGGCGGTGAGAAAAATTTCAGTTAAACCATTTTAATCCATTAAATTTTTAGACACTATATGTATACTCATATAGTGAAAGGTATGGATAAAAATTAATTTTTCCCAATATGTTTTTCATGAGGAGCACTATTTGTGTGATTGCTGCCTATGTAAAGCATATGTAGAGTGTTGTCTTAAAAAGCTGCTTCCTATGTAGACAGTAAATAGCATTTCACTTGGTTTTGGAACAGATCCTACGTGTACATAGAAGAATACATATGATCTTACATATTGAACTGCTTACATGCTGGATTCTTTTTATACATTTAGTAAGTAGTCATTTAGCAGATGATTTTATCCAAAATGACTTACACATATTTTCTGAAGCGATGATAGCCACAGTAGTCCGGTCACTAGCCCTGAGCTTTAGCCATTATGTGTCACCCCCATCACCACCACCACCATAAATACAAACCATGTTAAATGCAAAAAAGAGCATAACAGATACAATGCAGTATAATGTTTTTGTTATGAACTAAATGGATTTTGAGGGGCTGTCAGTAGCTGGTTGTCTGCCTGACATGTGATTCAGAAGGGAAAGGAAATTGATTACATGCATGAATAGCACTTTAAGTAACCTGTCATGAGAAACATCTGTGGTATGAAATATGAGTGTATTGCTTTTGTCTTTTGTGTCTTACTCATTTCACGGCACAGGACCGACCAGCAATGCAGCTGTACCAACCTGGTGCTAGAAACCGCAAGCGAATGGGCTCCGGGAACAAGACGTTTGACTTTCCACCAATCTCTCCTGAACACGGAGGAGAACATTGCTACAAGACGGTCATCGGTACAGGCTCAGAGAAGAGTGCCGACGAGTGAAAAAAAGACCAAGACAGGAAGAAGTCTACTTTCAGAAGCAAGGGTCATGCCAGTATAGAAAGAACAGTCAAGATAAAACCTTGTTTTCTGTCTTTTGAGTCAGTGTGTGAGTGTAGTGCATTGAAATCCCCACTTAATATTTGATACACAAAGTCAACAGTGTCATAAATCTAAAATGATCAGCTTCTGTACGCTTATCAAGGATTCACACCACTTCATTGACAACAATACCTCAGATCAGATTTGTATGCCTTTTGTAGTGCAAGAAATGGATTCCGTTAAACAAAAGAATATATATATATATATAGATTTTACTGTAAAGAAAGCAGTATGTGTTGTGAAATCTGTATTTTAAATATATGTAATGTGGGATGGGGAACAGAGACATATTTTTTTCTTTAGGAATATAAAAATGCTACATTGTATTAATGAAACATTTAAGCATGCAACTCTTAATTTTACACTTTCACACTTCAATGCCTTTGAATGATGCCTCTTTTGTCCCTGATGTATAGACATTGTGGTTGTTCTGTATTAACAAATACGTCTCACAACAGGATATAGCAAATGTCACAGCATTGTTTTACCTGCGGGCCAAAAAGAACAAAATTGTTTGTTAAAATCATCTTCTGTTAGGTCAAATAACATGTTTTGTGATATTTCTGAACAGTGTGCATGTTTTTGAGAAATTGCAGTCATTCAGGAGGCTACATGGGGTCACATGCCTTACCTTTGATTTGCACTTAAAGATCCCGTCTGTCATTAAAATAGCCTTTTTAGAATTATTGTTGAGTCCAACAAAAAAGTGAACTCTGTAGAATACTTTAAAAATGTGATACTGTATTTGATGGATTGACCATTTGTGTACAATAAAGATATATGATTATATAAAGTATTATTTAAATTTCATTATTATTTCTTATGATTTTTTTACTTTGTTTAAATTTGTAACTTATATTTTGACTTTTACACTTTTATTAAATTTAGCTTTTGGTTAAAATAAATTAGTTAAATTAACAAAAAGAAATTAAATTAGATAAAATGACAAAATTCTATTATTCAGTATCTGCACCGTAATTAAAATTTCTCTTGTGCAGCTAAATCGCAATTGAAATAATCCTAAAAAAAATGAAACTTTTTCTCAAGGCTGGATTTCTCAAGATTTATGGCTTTTGCTTGCAAAACAGCTCAGCAGTTGAAGTCTCCTCTTTGTGAGTCAACTCTAAACCAGAATCAGTTTGCTCTGAAAAGATAGAAATTAATGTAATTTGCAGTTTCTCATTCTACTCCTTTAGTTCCCACACTTTCAGACTGAGAAAACAAGTCATAATGTCTTCCTGTGTCTTTCGCAGCATGACTTTTTACCTCCAATTTTACTTCTTAGTCTGGTTTTTGCATACCTATCACCACTGCTTTTCTTGTTCTCAGTGAAGGAGTATTGATGGAAGATGTGATAAACACATCCTATACTGTCACTAATGGCAGTTATCTATAGTCAATCAGTAGTAAAAGCAAGTAGCAGTTCCCCTTGCTCCAAAATAAAACGCTTATTTAAGGTTAGTGTGTTGTCTAGTAAAATGCATCAATAACTGACATAAAAGTTGAGCTCACAAAGCAAACAGGAAACAAGATCACAGGTATGACGCTGATGAAACCCCCTGAATTAGTTTCTGCATTTACAGTTTCCCTTTTTGTTTTTCTTTTGAAAAAATCCATGAATAAAAAAATTTCTTTCTATTTCTATATATATCCACATGGGATTTTACAGGCCTGACCAAAGAAGCACTGAGGTTTGTGTTAATGCATCTGTAAGTTACCTACTAAAAATTTGACATATCTCAAAATCGAATTGTTGATTTCAGTTTGATTGGGTGGGACCCCTCAGAGTTCTTGTGCTTGGCATTAAGAAAGGTGTGTGCCTTTATTTTACTGGTTTATGTGGCGTATTGCCTTCACCACATCCTACCACATCAATTTCGCCTTAGCATGTGTTTAAAAATCCAATCCAACAAAACATTAAAAGACACATCATTAATGAGAAAGAGAAACTGTGTAAAACCAGCATGACATTAGAGGAACTTCCTCTGTGGATGCTGAAAATTCAGTTTTGTTTGCGAATGTCACTGAACCGATGAATTAGCCTAATAGATGTTATAACTTTGATGATGAAACTGTATGTAATCTTCTTAGAACTGTTATAAATATATGATATTTTGGAAACATGGAAAATGTTGTTACATTTCACATATTTGTACCTCTAAGTTTACTATATTTTGATCGAAATGAGTAGTCAGGCGCTGTACTTCCTCTCATCAAGAAGTTTCCTGCGTCTAACAGTCATGCCAGATTAACTGCCATCAACACGCGAGGGAAGTCGCACATGCTTCTTGAGGTACGTACACAAGCCTGATATTGATTTTTATTTCTTAAATATGTGCAGATATACTTTATGAGTCGCTGTGATAGTCCTAGGCACGTCATGTGGTTTTCCTTAAAAAATTACTGGAAATTCAGATTTTAGTGAATAGTCACATTGTATACATGTGCTCTGCTGTTAGTTAGAACAGATGAATTGTTACCTGAACGCTTTGCTGCTCTTGACGAGGTAGAACTGTGTGATGGTTCACTGAACGGATGATCTCATGCAATCTCAGTCCAAAATTACTCCAGATTTAACAAGTACTTTAAATGTCCCAACTGAATCTCCTTTTGATACAAAGGAGGACATTGTAAAATTTTAAATATAGTAACACTGTTAAAAAAAATGTCTATGTTAGACTCAATTAAAAAATTCACTGATCGTATACTATCAATGTCATTTCACAACAGAGAGCTCTTTTTGTTTTGACTACTAGCAGATGAGTCATGATGGTGTAACACCTCATGAGTGATGAGAAAGTACTGTGGGATTGCAAACAAATTTTACTCTGAGCCTGTATTATGTTTTTATTACTGTAAACAGAAAACAGTGGGCTTAGCTGTGCGTTACTTATGAGGATTTATATTAAATTCTAATTTACAGTATGTGCTTATCTGGCAGTGGTTTTATATGATGTTTCAAACTCCTGAAACTCTTTTAAATTAATAGAATTTAGTTGAGTTCTGTTCCTCAAACTAAAATGTTTTTGTATGTTACCTTTTGCATTCTTTCTGCTTTTTGAATTCGTGTTTGATAGCTGTTTTACTATTTAAATAGTTTAGAAAAGGCGATTTAATAGCAGGTTCCACTGTGACAACTTACTCCATATAGTTTGATAACAGGCCCCTTTATTGGGGCAATATCTGTGAGAATATTAAAGCTTTTTGTAGCCGAAGTGGTTTGTGGTTATATGGAAACTGACTATATGGGGGGAAAAAAACATATTCTGAGAACTATTAAATCGAGCAAGTGTGGCAACGAGCTGTGGCTATGTTGTTACCTTCAGATAGGCATGGTTTCACTGCAAAAAAACATGCAAAGTTAAGTGTGATAATAGGTTAGAAGGTTATACATTTTGTGATTTTGAATTAGGCAGATACCAAATTCAAAATGACATGCAGTACAGTCAGGTACAGTTGTGTTCTCCGCCAGTTGTGCTATAGGAGCGCTTGCACAAAACTTGTGCTTAAAACACCCGTATAAAAATACTTGTGAAGGATGGAACTGATGGACTTCAAGTATAAGGTGTAGCTAATATTTAGCAGAAAAATCAAATAGCCAATGGCAAAAAAAACCCCCAAACATTCTGTAGGTAATGAACAATGGTTTAGCTAAACGGGTTGTTGACCCCCCCCCCCCCCCCCCCAAAAAAAATTACTCACTATTATGTTTTTCTAAAGATGTATGACTTTCTTTCTTCTATTGATACACTGAAAGTCAACAATGTCCAATATTGTTTGGACCCCAGCAGTCTTCAAAATATCTTCCTTAGTCCTCTGCAGAAGAACGAAAGACATACTGTACAGGTTTTAAACAACATGCAACGAATAAATGATTAATGAACTGAACTGAATTGAATTGGGGATAAACTGTCCATCAGCTAATAGATATCACCATATTTTCCCCAGTTGATTTACTACATTAAGAATTGCAAACATTTTTATTTGTATTACAAGTTTTCTGAATTGTTATATTTAAATATACAAATGAGGCATTATTTAATCAAATATGCATTAATTTGCATAAGTTATGCTTTTTTGTTTCATTCTGTTTACATACAGTCAATGGCTTTTACAGTGGAGATTTTGGATATCTCTTTTCATCACTCCATAAACCCGAAAATGTGCCTGCGCCACCTAATCTAAAAGATGTACTTAGATTTAAATTAATCAGTTGATCCAATGCACTTATTGTGTATATGCATGAACATTATACTTATATTTAAAAAAATACCTGCATGTAATTACACCTGTAATTAATTTCTGTAATTATATTTATAATTACACTGCTGACACATCCCTTACACCTTAACCAACACTTAAACCTACCCATACCACCAAAACCTGCCCTAACTTTACCCGTATCCTACCTCAGTAGCAGCAAAAGTGTTTTGCAATACAGTATGAACAAAATAAGTACATTGTACTTATTTTTTATGTAAGTACATAGTAGTTAAGGCCACCTAATATAAAGTGGGACCCCAGTAAATGCTGTCAACAGCCAGAAAAAAAAAAATATTTTTAGGAAAAAAATGTATAAAATCGGGTGAATTATTTGACCCTGGACCACAAAACCAGTCATATTTTTTGAAATTGAGATTTATTTTTTTCCATTGATGGAAAAAGTTGTCCAAAGTAAGTTCTTAGCAATGCATATTACTAATCAAAAATTAAGTTTTGATATATTTATTGTAGGAAATTTATATCTACAAAATATCTTCATGGAACATGATCTTTACTAAATATCCTAATGATTTTTGATATAAAAGAAAACTTGATACACTTTGACCCATACAATGTATTGTTGGCTACTGCTACAAATATACCCGTGCTACTTATGACTAGTTTTGTGGCCCAGGGTCACGTATATGAACAAAATAAAAACCTTCGTAATATGGATATGTAAAAACCTGTAAAACTGTAAAAACCTTAAGAATAAGGATATATAAAACAAAATTTTGTGTAAGTGATACAAAAGTGGAGATTTTTGACTGACTGAAAAACTCATTTTGAGAAAACTGCCTTTATTGTAATTGAAATCTACAGACTCAAATTGATAAAAGCAACACTTAAAAGTGTATTTTGGATGTTTTCTTATCACTAGTTTGAAATAACACTTTATAAAAGCCAAATAGCCCAAAATTTTAAAATAATGTTTTTGCCTATAAAAAAAGAGAATTAATTACACTCACTTAATTTAACTGAAGAACGTTTTAATTTAATTTAGTTGGCTTAGACATCAACTTAACTTTATCACATTTATCTATATATGTATATATATATATATATAGCTGTACTATGTATTTTATAATTTACTTATATTTAATTATTTTCTCATATTTACACACGCAATTGTGTTAATCAGAATACACAATGTGTATAACAAACAAATAAGAAAAGACTGGTGTCAGCATTGACACCAGTGCTGATACTGACAGAGTGCTCACAAGCACTTTTCTGCATAATGAGAACCACAAAATTCGCAAACATTACATAAACTCTAGATGTCCAAGATAATTGAACATTAGCTAAAAAAAAAAAGATAAAATAACACTTAATCCCTAAATTTACTTTTCTAATGCAGTCCCTTGCAAGCATGCTGGCAACTCCACTGCCCCTTAAATTATGTCAATAAAAATGATTCATGTAGTTTTAACGCATATGATTTAAATTTCAAATTGAAATATATTAAGCAGAGTAAACAATAAAATTATGAAATGTTCAAAAATCTCATTACTTTAGCTCATTTGAATTATTAAACTGAACAAGATGTAGGATGTAGCGTTTGCACGTAGCGTTTCGGCCCAAGTCTGCTTTAGGTCGCACAAAATTCAAAGAATTATAAAGCAGAAAATAAATGACTCAAGAGCGTAGGGTTGACTTTTAGACAGAGCTGGGGATACATTTTAGCCGCTAAGTTCAAGTATTCAGTTTGAGTATGCATAAAGGTGGTGTACCCATAAATTGGCATCATGACCTCAAAAAAGGCGCATCAAGTCTATGAATATCTTTTAAAGAAACAAGGACACTGTTTCAGAAAACATTATTTCACGTAAAGCATTTGAAACTACAGCCTACCCCTACAATTGCAATCTGTGCAAGACAGCCGCACGAGATCTGTAATGACTATCAAATCTGATGCTGGCACACGCCGTGGCATTAAAATAATTTTTCACTTCCTTTGAAAAAACACAAAAAAAGTCCCTTGCTCGAGACTCTATCCGTGTGAATCATTTCAGTCAACATTTATGAAACAGCCCTGAGACGTGCGACTTACGGCAGTGATTTGTTGGTTATATGTGCCATCTGCATTGTGTGTACCTGCTGAAGTAGCATGTTTGGAAAGCCTATAACCTGGCCTCACACTTCCTGTTCACAGAAGTGCACCCCAATCTATGTGATAGTGTGAAATAGCATCACTTTTACAGTGTTATATCTTGTCTTTCCTGTGCGACTGCAGGGAGAAGTCTTTTCAGCAAAACCTTACAATGTCTTAAAAGTAGATACTAAAATCAAATCAAATATTATTTGATTTGATTTAGAATTGATCAGTTAAATACATTGTAAGTTATAATAAATAATGTTAATATTATTAACATAAATATTAAAATATTTATATAAAATATTTAGATCAATTAAATTATAAATGTTAAAACTTTCCATTTCCACTTTTCCATTCTCAGAAAAAAAATTGTACAAAAGTTGTCACTGCAGTGGTGCCCTTTCAAAAAGTACTAATATGTACCATTTAAGTACTAATATATACATTTTAGGTAATAATATGTACCCTTTAAGGTACTAATATGCACCCTTTAGGAGTAAACAAGGTACAAAATGTTCCTTTTGGAAGTTGTAAATAAAATAGATTTTTGGAGTACTATATCAGTCTTTCTACTTCAAATTTTCACATTTAATTCAATGTCTTATTTGCCGTTTCTTTGTAATTATTTATGAAATTTACTAGCAATTGTTTCTACACCCACATTTTTGTTCAGCAAATAAAACTAACCAACAATGCAGATGTTTATCACAATTTGAGGTTCAGTGGTAAAATCAAAGGTGTAATCACTCTGTCTCTTCAAACAGGTGGGAAAACAACCATGAATGACTCACAAAAGGACGACATCAAAATGGACAATGCCACCTTGGCCATGTTTGACAACAAATTGGCCAGTGAAATTGTGTCAGCCATCTATGTCATCGTGACCCTTGCCAACCTGAGCGGTAACGGCATCTCTCTGTTTCTGTTACTGATGCGCACCTCTCCGAAAACCCCCTCCATCATCTTCATGATCAACCTCACCATCACTGACCTGATAGTGGGCACCGTGCTCCCCTTTCAGATTGCCTACCAAATGCAGGGCTACAACTGGACTTTGGGTGAAGGCATGTGCAATGTACTAACGGTGGTTTTCTTCGTTAACATGTACTGCTCCATTTTATTCATGACTGCTATTAGCGCCGACCGTTACCTGGGGATTGTGAAACCAATGCGCTTCAGAGAAATGAGGAAGAGGAAAACATATGCAGTTGTTGCCTGTATATTCATATGGCTGCTAGTCCTTGTGATTCTGATCCCGCTGGAACGCACAAACCTGACATTTAAAGTAAAGGAGCGCAATATCATCACATGTTTTGACGTGTTGAGGAAGGACATGCTCCCGAGCACTGCTCACTGGGCGGGCTTCCTTTTTGGCATGTTCATCATCCTCTTCCTCTGTCCGTTCATCATAACAGTGTATTGCTACATTAACATCATCTGCGTCCTGGTCAGAAAGACCAATAGTCAACAGAAAGGCCGTGCTGTGCGGTTGGCGTGCATCGTTCTGTTCGTGTTCATTTTTTGTTTCGCTCCCAATAACATATTACTCTTGGCCCACTCAATCGCAAGGCTGTTCTACGACAAGTCTCTCTATATCTACTATAAACTGACCCTGTCTCTTAGCTGCGTTAATAGTTGCATAGATCCGTTTATTTACTATTTTGCATCGAAAGAGTTTCGTCGGAAGCTGAGGCAAATGCTGAGGTTGCAGACTCTCAGTACTGGAGAGACGCAAATGATTGAGGGTCGTAGAGAAAGCTTTTTCTCTGGGCGTACAACGTGCGATGCAAATGAAGACTGTGACAATTTTTAACATTTCTTTTGTTGTTTTTAACATGACTTTCAGTTTCTGCTATTTTTATTTTAGAGGAGGGGGAAATGTCATAATCAGGAAAATCATAGTCATGATTCAGATTTGCCGCGGCCACATGAGCACTGTTAAATGAGTCAGAGCACAAGCGCTAACCACTAGGTCACAGCTCTGACACAATTCCTAATGTTTATAATAATGGATTTGTAAATGCAAGCTCATAAACAGGACCGCTTCCTATATTTTGTTTTCTTGTTATTGTTTTGTAGCATTTAACTTTTGTTCTGTTTTGATTTCCTGGCTGAGCAGCTGAGGAAAAGCACGCTGCTCACATGCATTCAGGCCACGTGATGTTGTGTAGCCTACTTTTTTTTGGTATCAGACAACCAAGTTCCTACTCACTGAAACTTTGACATATTTTTTTTGTACATTGATGTGTGGTTAGACTTAGCAGCGACTTCAGTAACTTCTGATTTGACTGAAAAAGTACAAAGACTTAATGTGGCAGCTATTTTAGATGTATTGCTAACCTGTAAATTATTTTTACACTGTAAAATATGCAGTTGTTGTTTAGTTAGAACTCATTTTCTTTTCTATGAACCAAACTGTTTTAATATTTATTTTACTTAAGCTGTTTATAACGTGCCTGTATTATTACATTGTTACATGTTTGTTATTTGTTTTTATTGCTGGATATTATTCTTCTGTAGCAACAAAGTATGCAAAGTTATATAGGGGCATTTAATTTGTCATGTTAAATTTAATAAATACATCTGAACAAACTGATTTTGTATTGTCATACTAAGATCAAATATTACAAATGGCCTATTCAACAAATTAAATGTTACAACCAGCTAATTTTTTTGTTGTTAGGCTAATTGTTCTGAGAAACTAAACCACAGATATGTCACAGTGAGGTCAAGATTTTTTTTTCAGTTCCTTTGAAACTGATAACTATGGCATCTCAAGCAAAGCACTGTGCAAAGTACATGTACTGAACAAATGGAATTTTTAAAAAGTAAAAAAACAATCAGTGCAAAACCTCAGTGGAAATAAAATAGCTTCCAGGAAATGGATATAAGTGGTCTCAGACCAATGTGAAGTATTCAGCTGAATGCTGAAGAAATGGCCAGTGCAATGCACAAAAAGGAAATAAAGCAGTTTGCAAATGCCACTTCAAAGTGCACTACGACAGGTGATGTTATGGTTCAAGTGAGTAAGAGAGAAAAAAAAGAGCATTTTCTATAACAGATGCAATTTGTAATGGAGTGATTTGCAGAGTGGGGTATACACACATATAGTATATACAATGCTCTCCACTAATATTGGCACCCTTGGTAAATATGAGCAAAGGTGGCTGTGAAAATAAATCTGCACTGTTTATTTCTTTTTATCTTTCATTCAAAAAATTCACAAAATTCCAACCTATCATTGAAGTAAAACAATTGAAAGTGGGGTGAAAATCTCATTGTGAAATAAATGCTTTCTCTAGTTCATGTTGGCCACAATTATTGGTACTCAATTGTTGCAATGTCCTTTTCCCAGGGTAACAGCTCTGAGTTTTCTCCTATAATGCCTGAAGAGTTTGGATAACACCTGATAAGAGATCGGAGACCATTTTCTTCATACAGAATCTCTCCAGATCTTTCAGATTCACAGCTCCATGTTAGTACTTCTTCTCTTCAGTTCAGTTCACTCATTTTCTTTAGGGTTCAGGTCAGAGGACAGGGACACCCATGGTAAAAGATTCATTTTGTGCTCAGTGACCCATTTTTGTGTTTATTTTGATGTTTGTTTTGTATTGTTGTCCTGGTGGAAGATCCAAACATGGCCCATTATAAGATTTCTTATCTGTTTTTTATCTGTTGGTATTTGATAGAATGTTGACAAGATGTTCAGGACCTCTGGCAGAAAAACAGGCCCACAACATTAAAGATCCAGCAGTATATTTAACCGTGGACATGGGGTACTTTTTTTTTTTATCCCTGTTTGTACTAAACTCATCTGGTGGGTTTGCTGCCAAAAAGCTCTTTTTTCAGTTTCATCTGACCATAGAAGCCAGTGCCATTTGAAGTTCCAGTCGTGTCTGACAACTGAATTTGTTTTTGAATGAGTGAGGAGAATTTTCCTTGAAACCCTCCCGAACAAGGGGATGTTTGATATATATTTTTTTAGGTTTCTGACCCCAAGACTCAACTAATCTCTACAATTCTCCAGCTGTGATCCTTGGAGAGTCTTTAGCCACTCAAACTCTCCTTCTCACCATGCATTAGGACGATATAGACACGTCCTCTTCCAGGCAGATTTTTAATGTTTTTAATTGATTGGAACCTCTTAATTATTACCCTGATGGTGTAAATGGGGATTTTCAATGTTTTAACTCTTTTCTTAAAGCCACTTTCTATTTTGTGGAGCTCAACAATCTTGTTCTGCACATCAGAACTATATTCTTAGGTTTTACTCCTTGTGATGGATGATTAAGGGAATTTGACCTTTGTGTTCCTCATATTTATAATCCTGTGGAACAGGAAGTCATGGCTGGACAATTTCATGCTCCTAGTCACCCTGGTGTGCTAAAAAATGTAAATATGAATGGGAAAATACTTCAGAGATATTTTACTCATAAGAATTTCTAGGGGTGCCAATAATTGTGGCCAACATTCATTGGAGAAAAGCATTTATTTCATCATGAGATTTTATCCCCACTTTCAATTCTTTTACTTCAACGATAGGTTAGAATTTTTTGAATTTTTAGAGTGAAAGATCAAAAGGATAAACAATGCAGATTTATTTTCACAGCCGCCTTTGCTCATATTTATCAAGGGTGCCAATATTAGTGGAGGGCACTGTAAATATAAGTGCTGTATGTTGGTAAATGTATAAAACCATATAAATGATCTGGATTATGAGTACTCAAAATATAAAAATAAAGCGTTTTTCTCAAATTGATAGTTGTGGGCTAAAATGACATGAGTTGCTCACCTGTAGTGATAGTAAGCCTCCAAATGAAAGACAAACTTAAAAACAAAAGATATAAAACATTTCTTAGAATAGGTTTTAAGGTTTCTTATAAACCTTCTCATTACTGGTTTATGGATATTTTTACAGAAATTTTTATACAGTGGGTATTCCCCAATGACTCAACATATTCATTGATATGATACAGCTTACCACTAAATTGAACCAACTCTTTTAATATTTCTAAGTAGGGTGACCATACATCCTCTTTTCCCTTTCTGCGATTTTCTAAATCACCTATTTAGGTTTTGGCTTTGTTTTCTTGTTGTTTTTATACTTGATGGAGATAATGACTGAAAGTTACCTAGTTTGACTAATAGTATGCATTGCACATCATAGTGTTCAAGAAGGTGGAATCTACAGAGAACAGTCAAGGCAATGTAAATACATGTACATATAATGCATGAGGACTGTAGAGAGGCTGTCAGTAGGAAAACAAAGCCAAACCCCCAATTTTGAAATCTTGGTCAGGACATGTCTGGGAAACAATGGACATGGTCACCCTATTACTGTCATATTTGTATGGCCCTACGCATTCTTCTAATTTCAGTTTGTAGAAGGCATCCATATAACATCAGTACATTAGGCATTACATTTGGCAATTTAGAAATCCAAGCCAGGGAGAAGAGGATGTAGAAATATTAAAAGAGTTGGTGCAATTTAAGTGGTAAGATATGATTACCAATTTTAGTGGTAATCACATCAATGAATAGGCTGTGTTGAGTCATTGGGGAATATACCCATTTGTATTTTAAATAAAAACATAAACATAAAGTTTTTCTTTTTAAGATACCCATAAACCAGTAATGAGAAGGTTTATAAGAAACTGACTATTCTTAATGTTTTCTTTTGTTTTTAAATTTGCCTTGCATTTGGAGGCATACTATCACTCTTTAGGTGAGAAACTCATCCCATCTTAGCCCACAACTATCAATTTAAAAAAAAACAAACACTTTGGGCTATTTATTTTTGAGTAATCTTACATGGTTTTATACAACCGCCAACATACTTGTATTTTATATTGTGAAACATAGCCTACCTGAAATGTTTTTTTATCTGCCATAGAAAATTTACTTAATATAAAATAAGCATTTTTTTAGATTAAACGGCGACAACCATTGACTCATTGTACCCCACTCTCCTCTACATATTATAGACAGAAATTTTGCAATGCTACCATGCCAATATAGTTTCTGAGTGTAAATTTGAACTGAATTAGCCACATCCCTAATGTAACTACTGATGTAACATTTTATATAATATTGGTGCCTTTTGTCATGACCATACAACAGTCATTTCCCTACACTCCATTTACTTTTTTTCTCTCATTTTTTTATTAATGCAAGGAAAGAATACATAGTTGACATTTAAAAGATGTTTGTAAATAATACACAAAGTATCAACAATATACATTGTCAACTGAAAACAAAGATTACAAGAGAAAAAGTAGGAAAAAAATAAAAGACAAAAACATAAGTACTTGAGGGTAAGACATTTAGCCATTTATTATATTATACAAATTAAAGTCATTGCAAAATGAAATTGTTCTACTTTCATTTTCTGACAATGAAATGGTGTTTAGATAATTTTTAAATTCTTCCAAAAAAAAACAAACAAAAAAAAAAAACAAGAAAATGTGGTTTGTTGTTGGTAAATTTGCATTTGTGGATATAAAATTTACGAAGAAAATAAATTACATTTATAACAAAACAAGCATTGTTTTTAGTAGAGTCAGATTCATAATGTCCTAAAATAATTCCTTTGAAAAAATAATAGATATTAGAAATGAACAAATATTTTTCCAAAGTTGTTCAGTATAATGACAAATGAAACTACACTCCATTTACACGTGGTAACGCAGTGGTATCGTGACGTTGTTATATCAGGACAGGTAAGTGCGCATGTGCGCGGTAGACTCCGCCTCTTCAGGAATCAGGGTCTCTGCCTGTCAGTGCAGTGCACTACGTTTCGGGAAGCTAGAGTGTTGAGTGGAGTAAGCCTTTCCAGGTAAATGCTTAGAATAAAGATAAATTAATATTTACCTACTTTATATATGTGTAATTTGCTACTCCCGAGTGTATTAATGTCAAAACATGAATAAATGAATATCGCTTTTCGTCACGCCAAGTTCTTGCATGAATACACTGCTGTATAACTAGACTAAATACACTTCTGATGCAACCACACTGTGCATGCATTCTTATTCTTAGAAATGAGTAGACTGATCTTTTCTCTTTCAAAAAACAACGATAAGAAAATTATTGGTCAAATTGTGGTCAAGCTCGCCTTCAACCATTATCGAGGTTGCTGTCCCTGAGAACATAGACTCAGCCAGTTATGAAGTTTCCTTATAAGCCATGTGCTTCAATTCCATGTCCAGGTATTATATTTGTTGATTTTCACATGCATATAATGTTTCTCTTGATTCCCAGGACAGACCTCTGGAAGTGACAGAAAAGAGAGGTGTAATATGCTGTTAAATCCAGTAATATCCAAGCTGAGTGGAAAGCTTGTTGTTCTGGCAAGCGCCTCTCCACGACGGCTGGAGATTTTATCTAATGCTGTATGTTTTTTGGTTATTTTTATTAGGTTTTTACATGGACAATGAACTTTGAATGATCAGTGCTTTCTCTTTCCTTCTTCTGCATTGATGAGGCAGGGTTTACGGTTCGAGGTGGTTCCTTCTTGGTTTAAAGAAACATTGGACAAATCCTTATTTAAGAACCCATATGACTATGCAGTGGAGACAGCCAAACAGAAGGCTTTGGAAGTGGCTCGCCGAATGCCATTTGTAAGTTGTATATTTCTGTACGTGAGAAAGCAAATTTTAGCTTCTGACATTTACAGTGTCCCCTTTATTCTGTATAACTGTATATGTGCTGGATTCAGAAACACTTGAAAAGCCCAGATATTGTAATTGGAGCAGACACTGTTGTGGTAAGTAGCTGTATAATATAATAGATTCTACATATGATATTCTGTCCTGAAAACTGCCTTGTTAAATTTGTCTTCTCTTTTCGTCCTCAGACAGTTGATAGTTTGGTCTTGGAGAAGCCTACAGATAAACAAGATGCTTACCGTATGCTGTCTAGGTGCATTTTCATTTTTTTGTTGTCTTAAGCGAGGCGTTTATTGCACGGATGCAGAAACTGAAATATACTGAAATGATTGTATTTTAGGTTGAGTGGGAAGGAACATAGTGTCTTCACGGGTGTAGCTATTGTGCTCTGCCATGACAAGAGTGGTATGTGAAAGTTTAATGTATTTATTTTACAATTAACGTCTTGTATTTGTAAAATAGACTGATCATTTTAAAGATTAATCATTGTTCTTTGCAGGTTCAGAGACAGACTACAAAGTGGTTGATTTTTATGAAGAGACAAAAGTTAAATTTGCTGAATTATCTGAGGAGATGCTCTGGGAATACATCAACAGTGGAGAGCCCATGTGAGTTTATGTATATTGATTTTCATATGCTAAATGCATTGAATGTTGCGATCACGTTTGCTGAGCATGTTCGGTAAATTTGAACTTGTTGAACCTGTGGAATTTGGACCTTTATAGAGTTAGTTAGTCATTTTTGTGTTTGCTTTGACGTGTTGAAAATGACAAGGGAAAATTCAACAAAGTACATTTTTGAGTAAGGGAGTCCACTTTGAGTAAATAAATCCATTTTCTGTACTCTGGCATTTCGTCTGTCCGTGCAAATTCTTATCAGTGATGAGACTGACAGATTTATCTGTGCTGACAGGGACAAGGCTGGTGGTTACGGGATCCAGGCTTTGGGTGGCATGTTGGTGGAGTATGTGAAAGGAGATTTTCTTAATGTGGTAGGCTTCCCTCTTAACCACTTCTGCAAGCAGCTGGGATTGATTTTTAACAGCCCACCTGAGAGTCCAGCCCACAAGGTCAAACGGGAATCAGATGAGGCTTGGACTGTGGTTAACAGCTTGTCTGAAGGTGCTGCAAATGGGGAGGTTGAGCTATTGAAAAATGGTAAAGATGGCAGTCGGATGTCAGTGCAAGAACAGAATGTGATTGGGCCGGAGTGCAGCAGACAGGACGTCCCCCACAATATCATCAGCTTACTGGATGGGTTCAAAGCTTCAAAGGTAGTCATGATTCTTTAAATTTTAAAGAATAGTTTACATATTCTACTTATGCCAGAGTGCAATTTTGGTAAAGCTTCTCCCTGTGTTCATCAAAATTAAAAGCATAGGTTTAGACCAACACATGGCCAAGTCAATAATGACAGAATTTTCACTTGTGTGTGAACTACACCTTTAATATTTTAACTTCATTTAGATATTATGCTCTCAGTGCATTTGTTTACACATGAACCATTAAAATACAAATGGTTTGCATGATTTAGCAATGGGGAAATGTGTGGTAACTGTTCTGCAATGCATTTGTTTATCAGACTCTATTCACAGCATCCAAACTGAAGGTGTTTGATGTATTGAACAGCTCTAACAGTTTAACATTGGAAGAGGTAGCTGGCCAAATCAACGCCTCTGTTTTAGGCACTGAGAGGCTTTTGGAAGCTGCTGTCTCTTTAGGGCTTCTAGAAAGGGTCAAACAGCAAAATACCAGTGGTAAGATTTACGTACTGCCGTTTTACTCACATAAATGGTGTTACTGTCGTAGAAATCGCATGTGGTTTCCCGACATGGGAGTTCTGAAACCTCTAAGCTCACTGTTCATTTATAACTTACAAGCACTTTCTCTGTTCATTAAAGCAAGGCACTCGCATACATGCATTTCCTCCTACTGATTGTTTATTACATGTTCTCTTCATTGTCATGTCCGGAGGTGGACTGTGAATATAACATTGTTTATTGTCTGTTGCAGTGTATAGAAATACAGAACAGGCCAGTCGCTTCCTGGTATCAGACAGCCCAGAGTCATTTCATGGGTACATTCTCCACTGCAATGATATGGTGTGGCCTCTCTTTAGTCATCTAGAGAATGCTGTCAGGGAGGGCACCAGCCAACATGAGCGAGCTTTTGGGAAGAAGAATGAAGATGTGTTTCAGGTAAACGCAAGTTAAACGCATCTGCTTATATCACCTATGGATCATGCATTTTTAAAAGCTATTGACATTTTAGTATTAAGTAGAACTGCTTTGTTGTTTTCTAGGATGCCTACTACAGTAAAGATGAAGTTAAGATACGATTCATGGATGCAATGCACAGCATCGCAAGGGTGACTGGAAAAGATGTGGCAACAGCGTTTGATCTTTCTCCCTATAAAACAGCTTGTGACATTGGAGGTATATGATTTTTACCTCAAAAATAGAGACAGATGGTAAAATAAAGGATGTCAGTTGGTTCATTTTTAGGTAATTAAATTCATGATCTACTGATTATTCAAATGCAGTCTATAACTTTTTTTTTTTTTTTAATGGACAGCCCTAATATATCTGGTCAATTCAAAGTCAAATACATTTTAAAATCAATAAAATAAAATATTAAGAAGTAATGAAAATAAATGTTTAATTTAAATATGGAAATAAATAACACATTATCTCACTTTTTTTCTAACGTTCCACATTATTCAACATTCCTCACTCATGAAAAACTGTGACATTAAAAAAAAACAGATCAAAACATTGCGTGTCTGACTTCCCATTTTGACGTGACCGAGTGACCGCGAGAACGCACAGATAAGATGTGCAGAAACCACCGTCCCGCTGCTGTCTTGCATAATTTGAGATTTCACTAGAGCATAGTGCATGCATATTTTACTCTGAAAGAGCTTATTCTCAAAAGCTGCTTATCTGAAAAGGAGTTGCATGCTTGTTATGCAAATTACAAAATGCTTGTAATTACCACTTCTCTCAAGGGCTTTTTATGCCAAGGACATCTGTATTTATTGTATAGTGTTTATTCTCTTTACCTGCTTTGACCTAAATTTAGAGCTAGAATTCATTTTCCACACCGACAAAATTAGATGACAACTATAAAGGTACTTAAGAGTGAAGGGTTTCATTTCTGTGACACTAAAGTAACTAGACGGAATTGTAAAGATAATAGTGTTTCCAAAAACTCCAGCCTTCTTTCCTTGTTTGGACAAACAGATAGTCTTGCAAGGTCAATTAAACCTGATTCTGACATGAAATAAATATACACTACCATTAAAAATGTTGGGGTCAGTAAAATTATAAAAAAATATATATATTTGAATTCAGAAAGGATGCATTTAAATGATCCAAAGTGACAGTAAAGACAATATGGTTATTTTTAATTATAATATGTTACAACAGCATTACTGTTTTTACTGTATTTTAGAGCAAATACTGTAAATGCAGCTTTGGTGAGCATAAAAGACTTCTTTCGAAAAACATCAAAAAATCTTACCAACCCCAAACTTTTGAAGTGTAGTCTAGAAATACAAAATATATATGTTTCTATGGTATGAGCTTGTTAGAAAAGCATTCTGTTCTCACACAGGTTGCACTGGTGCCATGGCATACGAGTTTACAAAAGCCCATCCTGGACTGTCAGTTATTGTATTTGACTTGCCACAAGTCATTGAGATGAGACGCCACTTTCAACCTAAAGAAACTGATGACAGAGTGTCATTTGTTGCAGGTCAGTGAAGACTTTATATGAGCATTTTTAAAATAAAGAATTTTACAGTGTACATCCTGAGTAATGTGCAAAAGGCCTTAAATCTAAATTCTTGGATTGATTGATTTATTTTTTTCCTCACATAATGTCTTTTTTTTATTTGCATGATAGGAGATTTCTTTAAAGATGACCTGCCTAAAGCAGACCTGTATATTCTTGCACGAATCCTCCATGATTGGTCTGATGAGAAACTGCATGTATTATTGAGTAAACTGTCCAAAATGTGCACACCAGGTAAGTGCTTCAAAAAGTGACATTATTCAATTCTTAATGTGTAAGCCTGATTCTGAAGTATCAAACTTTTTGATGCCAAGGACTCTCTAATATGATGATCCCTTTGCAAATGGCCCCTTAGCGCCCTCTGGGGGTATCTTCATCCCAGTTTGTGAACTCCTAGCCTAATTGATTCCTAAAGTATCAACTCTACATTAAAGGTGCCGTTGGAGATCTCGGAAAATGCTAACTTTAGCCTGATAGCACTGAAAGCGAATGTCCCACCCTCCCTGCAATCGCCATCCAAAGCCACGCCCCCTGAACACACATACGCTCAAAGAGCAGAATACCAGAGACAACATTAAATTACTACAATAGGCTACATCAACGGTCCAGTTCAAAACAAGCATATATGTTCCATACAAAGGGCAATTAAAGTGTGCTAAACTTGAATTTAAATGGTATTTATTTACAGAGGTATATTATGTCACACTTCTCTAGTAAGTTTCGTCTGTATGTGAAGATGCTGCGCAGCGCAATCCGTGAATGAATGTTCCGAGAAGTGAAGTAAACTTCAGCGGATTTCCCCTGCTCAGGGAGAAGGAGCAATGAACACTGTGTAGGAGCATGTCAATCGGAACACAGTTCATGCACGTAGCTCTCTTCTAACGAGCTGGTTATCTGAATCGGGTGTGTTAACTAAGCGAGACTAAGCAAAATATGCAGAGTGGGGAGCGCGAGGACTGCAATTGGAAACCGCTGGGCTACATCATGTGTCATTCACCGGTCAGAAAACTTTATAGCACAGTTAGTGAAAGTAGGCTACTACAATACCAGGAAGGAAGATCGGGTTGTTGATGTTTGCCTGCCATTCTCGCTCTGTCTGCACAGCGTGCGTGAACGCGCTGATGACGTATCGTGTCTGCGCGAACAGGGTGTGCAGAGGTATGCAAATACATACCTTGACAGGCAGGTAGGAGAGAAAATTAAAACGCTCGGACCGAGGGTTTTGATTGGGCGAACATTTCTTGGTCCTACACCTTCCACAGAATATATAAATACAGATAAATACATTTAGACCACTTAACTTAATGATTGCTATCAGGATGTGAAGAGACTTTCAACCAGAATAACAAAAAATGTTTCTGAAGACAATCACCTATGATACCTTTAACATCACCGGTTCCTTTAAAGTATTTTGAACTGTGAACATCTAAAGGTCTTAAAAATGACTGTTTTTTTTTTTCATTTATTATTTAAGGTCAAGGGTTTAAATGTTTGGTTTATGAATGTATTGCTACCAAACAGGTTGTGGGCTTCTGGTGTCTGAGATCTTCCTGGACGAGGAAAGGAAAAGGCCGAGCCGAGCCCTGTTGCAAGCCCTCAGTATGACAGAAGGAAAGCAGAGGAGCACCACTGAATACAGTGACTTACTGGAGAAACATGGCTTCACTCCCAAACACATCAAACACACGGACAACCTGCTGGATGCCATGCTATTTGTGAAAGAAGACCCAAATGACAAAAGAACATTACTAGGCTGTTCTTCAGCGTCCATTGAGACCGCAGAACTTGAGTGATATAACGACTACAACATTTCGGAAACACTACAGTTGACTTATTCTAGTTCAATGTTTTAGCTGTGTTCAAATATTATGAATGTTTCTGACCTAAAAGCTCAAAATACGTATTTGTACATGATGATTATTATTATTATTAATTACAGAAACAGTTTTTAACTGTGAATGTGGTATATTGAATTAAATATGGTTTTGAATCAAAAGACAGCGTTCTTGTCTTTAGCTAGTTTTTTATAGGGAGGAATGGGGTTTGTAGTCATATAGGGAATGGATTCAAGAGCTATATATCATAACTATGAGGTTTTAAATCAAAAGTCCAATTATACAGACATATAATTGGCACTATTACTTCAGCACTGGTTTTGTATTTTAGTTTATAGTTCAAATCTCTTTTAGATTGGAATAATATGATACATGTAATCAATTAGAATATTAACGGACATTATACAATGAACAATTAATTATAACGTTATTAATTAGTTAATAGATACAGCATGTCATGAAAATGTAAGTTCTGTAGCTATATATTCAAGCTTTTAATTAGTTATTTTGGGCTGCTATGATTTTTGTGTTGTTATGATCCTATTTATATTGTACGTAATTTCTGATTTTAATGTGTTGTGAAGCACTTTGTGGCATTTGTCTGTGAAAGGTGCTATATAAATAAAGATTACTTACTTACTTACTTACTTACTTACTATATTGTACACAGCGTCTCTTTACTCGAACCTGAAGCAAATATCGCGAGAAACCCCGAGAGTTGCGCAGTGTGTCCTTCGCAGCATCCCCATCACTTTCCGCCTACCTCCTGCTTCTGTCAGCACGTTCAGTATATCGTGTTTATAATACACTAAGCTTAAGTATTATCATCATGGCTGATGCTGCACTTTCTTTTGCTAAAGACTTCTTGGCCGGTGGGGTCGCAGCGGCTATTTCCAAAACTGCAGTCGCGCCGATAGAGAGAGTCAAACTGCTGCTGCAGGTGAGAATCATCATCTCGACATATCTTAACGCGCTCTGCCATGATGCATGCTAATTTATAAACCCTTTGCTTTCGTATTTAAGAATAACATGGATTGTTTTGTGGCTATAAATATGCGAACTGGCTTTGTCCTTCAGAGGCCATGTTTGTGTTGTCTGTCTGCAACATCCGCATCCTTGGAGGATCTCAACATTCAAATAGTTAATACCTAGTTTCTATTCTGGCATTCTTTCATGTGGATCTTAATTTATAGATTTTAGTAACCCAAATGTACCGTATTTTATGGGCAAACCGTGAATTTCCAGCAGCTGGTTGGGTGGCATATCTTGCCCCCTGCAGTCTGGTCTCATGTTGCAGGCCTAGACTTTATGCATTATGGCTGATTTTGCCAAGAAGGGCATCTAAAATCAGAAGTAAATGATGTCAGAACTAAATGCTACCATGCAAATGGTATCTTCAAGATTTTTTTGAAAGAAGTCTCTTAACTCACCAGTGCTGCATTTATTTGATTTATAATACGGTAAAAACAGTAATATTGTGAAATATTATTATAATTCAAAGTAACTGTTTTCTATTTTAATATATTTAATTTATTCCTGTGATAGCAAGGCTGAATTTACTGTAGTCATTACCAGTCTTCAGTGTCACATGATCCTTCAGAAATCATTCTAATATGCTGAAGAAACGTTTCATATTATTATCAAAGTTGAAAACGGTTTTACTTAATATTTCTGTGGAAACTGTGATACGCTAGGCTACTGTTCAAAAGTTTGGGGTCAGTAGATTTAACTGATTGAGGACATTTATAATGTTAACAAAACACTTCTGTTTCAAATAAATGCTTTTCTTTCAAACTTCCTATTCATCAAAGAATATTAGGAAAATGTATTATGGTTTCCATAAGAATACTAAGCAGCGCAGCGCAGCTGTTTTCAGCATTGATAATAATAATAATAATAATAAATGTTTCTTAAGCAGCAAATCAGCATATTAGAATGATATCTGAAGGATCATGTGACACTGAAGACTGAAGTAATGGCTGCTGAAAATTCAGCTTTAGCAGCATCACAGAAATAAATAGCATTTTAAAATGTATTAAAATAGAAAGTGTTTTATATAAACTGCTAAAAAAGGTTATTTTAAATGGTAATAGTATTTCACAGTTTTCAGTATTTGAAATATCGCTCAAGGACAATCGAACCACAAAAAAAAAAATCAATCCAGCTATCATGTATCTCACAGTATTTTGTGTTTCACTTTATAGGTACAACATGCCAGCAAGCAGATCAGTGCAGACAAACAGTACAAAGGTATTATCGACTGTATTGTGAGGATTCCTAAGGAGCAAGGCTTTGGTTCCTTTTGGCGCGGCAACCTAGCCAACGTCATTCGTTATTTCCCCACACAAGCCCTCAACTTTGCCTTCAAGGACAAGTACAAACAGATATTCTTGGGTGGCGTTGATAAGCACACACAGTTCTGGCGATACTTCGCCGGCAACTTGGCCTCTGGTGGAGCTGCAGGAGCCACTTCCCTCTGCTTCGTCTACCCCCTGGATTTCGCTCGTACCCGCTTGGCTGCAGATGTTGGCAAAGCTGGCAGCAGCAGAGAGTTCAATGGGCTGGCCGACTGCCTGGCCAAAATCTTTAGGTCAGACGGGTTGCGGGGTCTGTACCAGGGCTTCAATGTCTCTGTCCAGGGCATCATTATTTACAGGGCCGCCTACTTCGGAGTCTATGACACTGCTAAAGGTAATAGGTTTGTGCTTCAGATAATGTGATTTGCAGGGTTGTGCGCTATTGAGGATTGATTTGAGAATGCCTTTCAAATTCTAGTGTATTTCTTAAATTTGAAATAATTTGAATAGAGGTACAAAACAGAATGCAGAATTCAATTTGAATGTTTTGAAGTAGAATTTAAAAATCTGAAGAAAATAATAGTAGCTTTTAGTAAAAAAGCAAATGCATACTTTGAATCTTAGCCTGACAAAGCCATGCTTGAAACAGTGTTGTTTTAGTGTTATAGTATTTATTCATATTTTGAATTTGTATTTCTTTTATAATAAATTGAAATTAAAAAACTGAATAAAAATAACATTGATTTTACTAGAAAAGTAAATACAAACTTTAAATCTGGGCTCGACAGCCTTGTTTGAAAATGTTAAATAGGTATTATATTATATTACAATTTATTTACATTTTAAATGAGCTTTTTATGAATTTAAATTGTAAACAGTTCTCAATAAAAATAACACTGATTTTAGAAAAGCAAATACAAACTTTGAATCTTTGGCTTGACAAAGCCTTGTTTGAAACTGTTATTTTACTATTGTTTATATGCTATTATAGTATTTATTAATATTTTAAATTAGATTTTATTTTTATATTTTCAGTTTCCATTTTCATTTTAGTTTGTTTGAATAATTTTATTGTGTGCTTTTCTCGTTTTCATTAGCTCTGTCTTTATATTTCTATTTAGCGTTAATTTCTTTTTATTTGAATTTTAGTAATTTTAAACTATTTGTAATAGTTTAAGTTAACAATAACAACACTAGTATTAAAATTTGGATTTTTTTTTTTTAAAAAGCCCTGAAATTTTAAAATGTATAGGTCTTATGGATGCTTGAAATATCGCCTTTAAATATTTTTATTTAGCTTATGTCATATTTCTGGGGACCAGGGTGAAAGATCACTTCATTTCCCAGAATGCATTACCTGTGTTTTCTTTGAATTACAACTTAATATTCAGAATTTTTCTGTCATTAATTGAACTTGTGATATGGCCAATTCAAGTTAAATTCACACAGCCAGTTCTTCAGTTCTTCAAATGTATAAGAAACATGCTTGCATTATTGTGTGTGGTGCTGTGCAGGCATGCTTCCTGACCCTAAGAACACCCACATTGTGGTCAGCTGGATGATTGCACAAACTGTGACAGCAGTGGCTGGCGTGGTGTCCTATCCATTTGACACTGTGCGGCGTCGCATGATGATGCAGTCCGGGCGCAAAGGAGGTATACAACAGACATACTCAAACATATGCACTGTTCTCCATCAAGTGTGCATTTATTTCAACTCAGGCCTTTGTCTTTTGTTTTCCCAGCGGATATTATGTACACTGGGACCCTTGACTGCTGGAGAAAGATCGCTCGTGATGAGGGTGGAAAAGCTTTCTTCAAAGGGGCTCTGTCTAATGTACTCAGAGGAATGGGGGGCGCTTTTGTGCTCGTGCTTTATGATGAATTCAAGAAGTTTGTTTAAAAAATATGCCCTAAAATATAGTAGAATAGCTTTTACCACACAGCTTTGTCAAGCTTTCACCAAACCCTCTCCCACTCCGCACAGATGTGGTCTTGGTTAAATTGTGTTAGATGCCAAAAGCAATTAATAATTTTCTTTCATTTTGTTTGTTATAATTTTATGTTTAGAAAATGCTCTGTCCTTTAATGATAAATAACCCATATTTTATTAAAAGAAAGCAGTCAGAGAAATATTACAGATAAAATTCTAAAATTGGTAATATAAGGGAAAGTTATTGTATATTTATGCTCAAAATTATTTAAAGAATATATATATGAGTTTATCGATTTTATCTATGATATTGCTTCTGAAATCTGAGCCATAGCCATCAATATCATGCAATACCACAATACCTCCTCAAGATGGCGTGAGACGACGGCATTTTGTCCTGCATTCGTTCAGTACCATGTTCTTGTAGTCGCTCAGCTCAGTTTTTCAGCTCTTCTAGCCAAGGTCTGTGGTAACAAGGGTATACAATATCACTCTCAAGAAAAAAATGTGAAGTTCAAACACACAGAATAACGTTCCACACTTTAAACGTTTTCTCAAGTTGGGCTTGTAAAACCAACTGAGAGCTGGTGTCCGATGGAATCAAAGACATTAAATATGACGCTTTAATTCACAACAGATTTGCCCTCTATGCATCTCAGCAGTGAAAGAGAGCCTAGAAAAGTGTTCCAGCAGAGAATGTGTGGAGCCAGAGACATGGCTTTCACAGTCAGACCTAATGTGACACGAAAAGTGTATTTCCATGATTTCTCTTTTTGGAAGTCCGCTTAAGTATTTTCCATCTTGGATAATGAGGGGAGTCATATTTTCATGGTCATTTTCTTGTCAGTCTCAGTGTTTGGTTGCGTCAGGCTGATCTTGATGAAGTAGATCCCGCTTTTAGAAGTATAAATGTGAGGGCAAGTAAGGAAGGGCATTGTGAGTTCAGTAATGACACTGAAATGTTATACCATTTTTAGCATGTAGAGCTATTGTAATCTTATTCCACACTATATGGAGAGAAAGGCTGTAAGACTACTTGCAGTGATGTTTGAACACCAAGATTGCTTGTAAATTCAATAAAAGTGGATAGCCTACCCTATATGCTTTCATGTTTTTCATTTTTAATTAGGGTTTGTGGCAATTCAACGTTTATGAAACTTTTTTTTTTTTTTTAGATATTTAAACCCTTTTTTAAATCAATCATTATACTGTACTCTCAAATAATTGATTCTTATTGGTTGATTGTGGCTTTTATTGGGCATCATGGAAAACCTGCTCATTATTGGCCTCCTTAATTGGCGTCTTTTTCATTTTTGATCATTTTGGCTGTGTTATTGCAAACGGCATTTAGCCAAAATGTATTTTTATTGGAATTTTTATATTTCACCCTCATTTCTTTTCATAAATGCATTTTACACTAGATAGGGTGAATTCAGGTAAAGTGGGCCATTTAAGTTTGATTGTACTGTGCTCAATGTGTTTGCACTTTCAGAGCATAACAATGGTTCTTAATTAAGGAATACTATTTCTCTAAATGATAAAATAGTTTTGGCTGATGCAATATGACACTGGAAGGTGTGGCCATAAAGGAGGACTGTGTCGTGGTGAAAGGCAGAAAACCCTTCAACATAAGACATTTCTAAATTATAAGGTTGCTCACTAAATGAAAACAAATATTATTGGGACAACTCCTGCTGTTTTTGTTCCGACACAGTTAACAGAATAAAATGCAAAGAACAAAATGTGAATGAATTTGCATTTTCATTCAGACCAACGCAAAAAGACCAACAAGTGGGCGGGCAACATGCTAATGTTTCATGTTGACATCAACAACATGAAACGGCTTGGGATTCGTTTTAAAAACAACTCGTTTCAATGATTCAGAGTCGATTCTTTTTTTTACAGTCTGTGGTGTAAATGTATAATTCTGATTAACTTTTTGCACTTTTGATGTTGCTTCAACTGCTTTAAAATATTTTAATCGCGTTATTCTCCATAACTAATTAATTACGTTAAAGCATTAAACTGACAGCCCTGATATCACTTTTAAATGGACAAATTAATAGACATATTTAAAGACGTTTATTTAATTCGTGTTTTTAAATGTAGTTTAATAAAACAATAAATAATAAAAAAATAATTTTATAATGTATAAATAAATAACTGTTTATTTAATTGATGTTTTAAAACGTGAATTAATAAAACAATAAAAAGTACATTAATAAATCTTTCTTAAATGCACATTTTAAATCGCTTTTTTAAAAAAAAAAAATGCATTTGGCCTTTTTTATCCATTAGTCAATCGACTTTAAAAAAAATGCTATCCAATCAACCAATCAACTTTCGCCTCGATTTGAAGAGCCAACCCCTCTCTCGCTTGTAAATGTAACACGCGCTGTCATTGGACAGTGAAAAAAGCTATAGGTCACTACAGCAGGAGTATGAAGACGGATTCAAGCAACGCAAAATGTCAGGGGAATCTGAATTTATTTGGAGAGGGATTGTGGATGATTTGTTAGCTTTAGCTGATTTCTGCAAAAGACATTCTCCCCTCGGTTATCAGGGGCTGGCGCAAAATGCGGCATCGGTATCTCGCAACGGCACTTCCGGCTGCATCTCCAGCAGCATGGACTTTCTTCGATATAATACTTTTTATTTTAAAAACTACAGTTCAACAAAATAACATTATATACCACAGGACTGTCATTTGTAAGCATTTATCATACAGTTTGTTAATAAAGTTAGTTTATGTTTTGATATTCGCTGCATATTCGCCTAGGCTGTGTTAGGGACTGTTTGCAAATTTACCTCGCAGTACAAAACGAAGTTTAATAATTCATTCAAATTAACGTTTGCATGGCTATAGTAAAAACAGTAGTAATACAAGCTTTGTAGTTTGCCATTGTGTTATATTTAAATGTTCTATTTAAAAACCATTTTATTTAAAACACATAGGACGTTTTAACTCAGTTGGTGGAATTGTCAGACGGTCCCTTACTCGTCAAGCGCCGTCATAGCGCTTCAAAGCTTTCTCCGGTTTAACTTTACTGCTAAAACACTCGTAGGAGGTTTTGAAATAATTTTTTTCATGTCGATATAAAGTGGTTGCATACTGTTAAAACTGATTGTGGTAGTGATATCTTTAGGACTGTCGACTATATAGAACAGTGTCAAGCGAAAGCGAATGTCCGGCGAATATCGAAACTAAAACTAAAACTATACTGCACTAGTTCATCACGTCATAAGAGAAAGCTGAAATTGTTGCGTGTGTGTGTGTATATATGTGAAGCCTCAATATATATATATATATATATATAGTATAAATATTATTATATTACTCCTATTATATATATATATATATATATATATATATATATATATATATATATATATAATATTATTCCTAATATATATATATATATATATATATATATATATATTGTGAAAGAAATTTTACATTTAATCATAATAAATCATAAAATCAATTGATCACAAAATAATGTCTAACACTTCTTTTCTTGCAGGCCTACATTTTGATTACGTGTTAGGGAACACAGATGTTCTTATTTAGTGATGTACTAATGACTAATAACAATACATTACTTAAGGAATAGGCTGAGGTAATCAGTAACTAAGGAGAAGGGGTTATTGATTTGTCAAATAAGGGAACCAATCATGGTAGAGGAATATGATGTAATGTGACATGACCTTACTTTTGCTATATACCTTCCTTAGGCTATATAAACTGTTGTATCCTTGTTGCTGGGGGATTCTCTGTGATTGGTGTGAGGACCTCCCAGCCGTGAAGCATATTCAAAGGCATTGTCTGGAGTCTGTCTGGTTACTGCTGTACAGCAGGTTAGTGGAACACTTAGAGATCTTAGTCCCAGGAGATAGTGTTCATAGCTGGGGCGAGACGTCCGACTCTTAGGCATGGGGTAGCTGTAATTCTTAACTGAATTGTCTTAGGCCTGGTTAGGCTACATCCAGAGGGTGATGTGGTAGGCCTACCATAGCATAACATTATAAAATCATATTTAGATAGGCTACCGGTAGGTCTACATAAATGTTACCTTTGTACCAGATAAGCACAAACCGTGTTATTACATTCAGAAATAATACCAGTAGGCTAAATAAAGCGAAATGTTTTTTTTTTTTTTTGAATAGCCCACTTTACCTAAAGTTACACATTTAAGGACAAAAATTCCACCATTGAAACCCAATAAAACTGCGTGCCAATTAAAATGATGCATTATTTGTTAATAGGCTTTCATTATGTTGGCAAGGCTTCATATTTTTAATGTGTATTATTTTTGTTCCCTAAGGACCGCTGTGTAACTTTTTTCAAATTGATGTACAAGGCTTAAATTCATGCCATTTTAGTATGGTAGTGAACGTTTATCTTGTTGCTAGGCCGGCTGTTTTTGTACGTTGTAGCAGACTGTTTTGTTTAGCAGAAGCTTAGGCCTACATGACACAGGTAAGATTTTAAAATAATTAAAACAAATCAATATTTCATGTCCTGTATTTGTTTATTTAGTGTGTGACCTTGTAATAAAGGAGATAGGCTACAGTCAGCCTGACATTAGGCTATAGCGTACATTATTCTTGTACATTAGACTTTATTACCTAAAAATATCACTATGCTACATTTTTGGCAATACTATATACTAACAGAACAACCTTCACTGAAACTTCATATTTTGTTTGTAATAAGCATCCATACATGGCAATAACGGGTGAGCAAAAACAGCAAAACAATTGTCTTCCTCAGCTAGAGTATTTCAAAGCTCTGTAATCAAGCTGATCTACAATCTTAAGCACAGCTGGACAGAGTCTCTCTATTATGTCTCTGATTTTGTTTACTAGTATCAACAGACAGACTTTGCAAGTCTTTATAATGAAAACCATGCAAGTCAATCAACTGGCAGAGATCAAAGGCCAATGTAATTTCCCAAAATGGCTATAATACAAAGCAATCTTCTGTAATGTGAACTGCCTCGTCCGACTCCAAGCATACTGTACATGTCAGATAAATATTAAGTAATTTTCTTCAAATGCAACCTTGACAGGGGTTTGGAATTGCCAGCCTGCAAGTAATTATAATACTAGTGTTAAGTGCTTTGATATTAAAATGACTGGTTTAAAACCATTAACTTTCTTCAGATAGCAGGAAATGTACAATTGTTTCCACATGTTGATACTTTGGAAAACTATGTGTTCAGTGACAACATGTGACATGAAATTAAACCATTATCTGTGTTATCCTAGTATGAATCAGAGAATTCTTATACATTTTCACTGGAATTTGGTGAAAATCCAAATACTTGCACTTTATTTTTATTACTACACAATAAAAAATTAAGCTTGGGCTTTTATGTTTCTGTCCTGAATTTACAACTACTAAGTAGACAAGAAGTCCACTTGATGGCACTGTTGAAATGAAAATGAAACAGTAATGGTTATGAGAAGTAAGATGAACTGCTAGAAGAAACAGGTCGAGAATCATAACAGACATGAACTTTCAACATATTCTTACCATTAAAAAGCATGCGATTCTTTCTCTTTATATTTGTTTTGTTTGTTTGTATTTTTAAAAATCCATTCTGAATGCACAGTTCCGAGAAATTCTAAAGCCATTTTGACTTAACATGGGAAAAAAGCAAAGCTTGTGAGTTACCCACTATGCCTTTGACGAATATCACAGCTAAAGCACAGTTACACGTAATGCAGTGATTGTGTTCTGTGATATTAAATGTGACTGCGCTGAGGTATCCGCTAGATCCAAGGTTTGTTGTGGTCAAAATCCTATGTGCTCTGGCAGCAGCCTCAGTCAGTCAATCCATGAGCACATGCTCATTGAGGTGTGGACTGTGAGAAGTGAAATATTTCATGACAGGGCTTTCATCCAGACCTCTGATGACTCTTTGTTGTTATTTCTGAGTTGTCCCAGTGGACCACTCTTACCTTGCAGTCTGCTGGCTGCATCTCATAAACACACACATACATACACTCACTGCTCTCTTCAGATGTCTTGCATGCCATGTTCTCTGTCATGTCAAGCACCTTTATACTCTTTCATTCTGTTTGAAAAAAAAAAACACAAACAACAGCAACATGTATCTAAGGATGTTGTGTCCTTAATTGTGTGTTTAAAAGATAGACTTTTCTTGTTAGTAAATTAAGGAATATTTTGACCTCTAGTCTAGACAGTCATTTATTAAATATTATGTTTATTATTATTATTATTTAAAAAATTATTTTTTCCCACATTTTAATATAATAGTTAGGTCCTCTATTTTATCTTGTATTTATTCTTCTTTAATAGTGTGATCTGTGAAATAAAAAAAAACAGCAACATGTATTTGTAAGGGTGTTGTGTCTTTAATTTTGTTATTTTTAAATTAAGGATTTTTTTTTTACTTCAGAATCAGTAATTTATTCAATATTATTATATTAATAAAAAATGTAAAATATATATGTATATATATATATATATATATATATATATATATATATATATATTTGAATAATAGTGAGGTCCTTTATTTTATCTTGGATTTATTGTTCTTTAATATTGTAACCCACAAACTATGAAATAATAAAATAAAATAAAAAAGAACTAAGCACTGAAAGCAAATAATAAAGTATTCCCATAAAAAGATGAGAGAAAAAAAGAAACATGCACTTATTATTATTATTATTTACAAGAACTATGCAGAAAGGTGCTTGAGGTAGGCTGATAATGCTCTGAGAAATGGAGAAACAACTGACACATACAGTAATTTGTGCCTCAAAGGAACTAGTGGTTAGTGTGGTTTGCTCACAATAAACATGTTTTTGCTCAGCTGCTTTTGTCATGTACACTGCAAAATGTCAATGATGACCAAACCTGATAACTGACTAAAAGTAGGTTTGGAAACTGACCAGTAATGTTACATTGATGATATTAATGAACATTTAGGGCCCTATCGTACAGCCAGTGTAATGCGGTGCCAGGCGCAACGCAAGTGTTTTGTTGCTAGTTTCAGCCCGACGCAGTTATCATTTTTACGCCCTGCGTCACGTTGATTAAATAGCAAATGCATTTGCACCCATTTGTGCTCCCATGGGCGTGCTGGTGTGAAAATGAGGTGTGTTCAGGCACATTGTTGGCGCTATTTTGAGGCAACTGAAATAGACTGCCCCAGTGACCAACTAAAACCTGGTCTAAAGTCACAATGCATGTACACTCTGCTCTTTACACACACAGGGTCTCAGCAACACACAAACATGCCAAATATTATAACTGAAAGGATAAAAACGTAAAAGATTATTATTGTGTATTTTTGTCAGGGGGCTTTGGTGGAATCTGGCTTGTCCCGTAGATGGTCTGCTTGCGTGCTTTAACCTCGTTCACGAGCAGATCCGTTTCCTCTCTGGAGAAGCATTCAGTTTTTGCTCTTGCATATTCCGCCATGTAAATAGCGAATCCGCCGTGGTGCAAGTGCAACTGGCTCTTAAAGGGAATGGGAGATGTGCCATGCACTTCAGACCATGCGCTTAGATCATTAAAATAGGGCCCTTAATCTGAATATCCACAGAATTCTGCAGGTTTGCTAATGCAGATGCACTTAGAATGTATTGTAAATCTCAAGTCGTGATTAGTTCAAAGCAACAGTAGATCAGAGAGCATGACATCTCTTGTAGCAAAGCTACTCTGCACTGTTGACATTGACCCTTTAGTTGACCTTTACCGTGCCCTTGACTCAAACAAACTGCCATTGATCATCACTCGCAGTCATGTTGACTTTCAAAAGCTGTTTGTTTGATTGTATGTAAGTCAAGTCAAAGCAAACAAAACAACTGTCGCTTTTCTTTTCCACCGTTTGTTGCAGTGGCTTATTGGCCTTGACGTGTTCCAGTGCCTCTGTTCAAGACCAGTGTTTGACGACGGTCACACATCACAGAGCTCCACTTTTGAAGCGCAAATAGGTGACCCTCCACCTCAGTCCCACGTCTCCCTCTTCTTCTCTCTAGCAACAATAACAATCAATTCTTCAACATCAGAAGGTTCTGAAGAACAACTTATAAATCATATGCATCCCCTGCTGGTCTCTTGGCGGCCAAGTTGACTTTACTGAAGCGTTTCTTTGATCCTGCACTGCTTTGATTCACTTTTCTCTCACCCTTTTAGCTAAACATATCATTGGAATTTCGCTCTTTGTTCCTGACAGGTCTCGTCTTAGCTCAGTTTCTCTGCAGACACGCAGCCCTTCCCAGAGGGGGAGAACTGCTCCGCAGCCCAGACGGAATCGAGTGCTGCTCAAAGATTTATCCTCGTCTTTTGAATCGACGCTCTCTTTTCCCCTTCACTCCCTACCTCGACATCTCCGTCCTCTCTGTGGCACAATTGAAATGACAAGGTTGGTGTGGTCAGTGTCATTCAACGTTTCGTAAATGCTGAGCACTAGTCTCATTAATCTCTATTACAAGTAGAGATCTTGAAGGAACAGTGGGATGCAGTGCATCTCTGAAACTATGGTCCCGTATACATTCATGGTCTGTTAAGGCAGTATTTGTGACCTCAGAGACTTCAAGAATGTATACATGTACAATATATAATAGTATTATTAAAATTCCAAATTAATTCCTTAGCTTGCCCTTAACATTTTTTTATATGTTCTCTTGACTTGATCAAAACCCATTAGATAGGGTTGCACATATTGTGACCCTGGAGCACAAAACCAGTCATAAGTAGCATGGGTATATTTATAGCAATAGCTGACAATACATTGTATGGGTCAAAATTATCCATTTTTCTTTTAACCTCTTAAGACCCTGCGGCCTCATATGAGGAGATTATATTTTAGTGAATTTCTCTGAGACTATACATGCCACAGTTTTAAGTCTGGATGTCCTGTACAGAGCACATTCAGGGCTTTTCAGATATACCAAATGATTGGATGTTTCACCATGACCACTCCCTCTCCTTGGTCTTCAAAAATGTCTGAAATTAATTTAGTGACACTCTTATGGAAATAGGATAATATTTTGTAATTATCATTTAAATCTGTCTAATTTTTAAATTGTGTGTCATAAATCAACATCTCAGGAAAATGTTATGGGGTTTCAAATCAAAATATGACTTTCTGTTACAAAACAGGACGTTGATTTCATATGCCCTCATATGAGGACACCGGGACTAAAAGCATGTTTATTACGCATTTTGGGAGACGACATAAATGAATAGGGAAAGAAATTATATTTCAATATTCTGTGAAATATTATATAATTTTATGAAAATCTGGTCAATTATTACTCTCATTATTACACTTCTTTTTTCATTACATGTTGCCCCAAAAACACATTAATATGCAAATTAGATTTTGTTTATAGATACATTGTATATAATGAGATGTCCTCATATCTTTTTTATTTTTATTTTTTTTACATTATTCTAAATGCTCTAAACAATTTAAAGACATGAAAAAAAACTCATTTTTTCCTAAAACTTTTTTCTCGGGTCTTAAGAGGTTATGCCAAAAATCATTAGGATATTAAGTAAAGATCATGTTCCATTAAGATATTTTGTAAATTTCTTACCATAAATATATCAAACTTAATTTTTAATTAGTAATATGCATTGCTAAGAACTTCATTTGGACAACTTTAAAGGTGATATTCTCAATATCAATGGAAAGCTTATTTATTCAGCTTTCAGATGTTGTATGAATCTCAATTTAAAAAAATGGACTCTTATGACTGTTTTGTGGTCCAGGGTCACATTGGGATGCACTTCTCAGAAATGTGGATTTTATATACATTTTTCAACATATAGAAATATTAAAAATATTTTCTCAAATTTACCCAGTAAAACAAATAATAGAAAAATACAATAAAAGATTTAAATAAATGAATGAACCAATAAAAAAGAGTGAACTCTTTGAATTTTAGTGAACTTTATATATTTTATATATTTGGAGAGCCAAAGTGTTTTGTATATATATTAACCTGGGGTGCATTTCCCAAAAGCAAGTCACGACGTTACATAGAATCAAGCGGAACTTGTGATCATAGTTAGATAACGATGCTTTTGAGAAACTCCCTGATTCTTAAATGTTAAGTATGCTTTTTGAGATTTTAATAGAATGTTTAAACAGAACCTGTGGACTACTTTTAATAAACTGGTAACTAAGGTTCATTAGTTAACATTAGTTAAAAACATTAGTAAACATGAACTAAGAATGAACCATACTTCTGCAGCATTTATTAATCTTAGTTAATGTTAATTTCAGCATTTACTAATGCATTATTAAAATCACGAGTTGTGTTAGTTAATGCACTGTGAACTAACATGAACAAACAATGAACAACTGTATTTTCATTAACATTAACAAAGATTAATAAATAGTGTAATAAATGCATTGTTCATTGTTTGTTCATGTTAGTTAATACATTAACTAATGTTAATAAACGACACCTGATTGTAAAGCGTTACCAATAAATTTTATTAAAAAGATGGCAAATGATTAGACGAATAAACAAAATAATTAAATAGGTGTACTGGAAAGATTTTTTTTTTTTTTTTCCGGACAAGATAAGATTGTAAAGAACTCACCAACTCACTTCCTCTTTTGCCTTTGAAATATATACTCGGTGTGCAAAAACATGATCATTATCTATTACAAAACAGCTCCAGGCTCATAAATGTGACTGTTCACACATAACACTTCCCATGCATCTGCTTTTGCATGATAATTAATATCCAACGTCTGATTTGTGCAATTCACGATAAAGAAATTGTATTTACTGCATGCATTTTATTAAGTCTTCTGTGGCTGGAACATAAAGATGATTGTCAAGCTGTTTATAAGGTTTTGTTAATGAGACAAGTGATGTGACTCATATAACTTTTTAAACTCACAGTATTTAAAATGACCAAAATTTAGAACAGCTGTGTGCAGTTGAAAAATGCTGATGTTTTAGAGAATTATTTTTATTGTAAACATGGATAGTTAAATATATAACTATTTATATTTGTGGCGCAGTCACAACACCATCTGGTGGTCAGATTTTGTGATTGATAATTACAGAAGACTAGTAAGCATTATGGTGTTGAAGGTTTTGAAGATCTTACAAAGGGAATTCAGTAAAAGAAAAAAAATGTCTTAGCCTGGTTATCTCTTTGACCCTTGTTCTCTTCCTCCCTCTATCTGTGGTTGGTTCTACATCTGCTCTTGAACTCCGCATGATCAAGAGTTTGTGGTTAGACTTTCTGATAATCTGTTCTGGACTTAGTAAAAAAAAAAAAAAAAAGCATTAGTAAATTTTATACCGTGGGAAAATACCAAATAATCATAAATAATCAAACCAATTTTGAGAGATAAAACTGTAGGGGAAAAGATCCAGCATATAAAAGATAGAGTTGATTATAGATGCTGACCACAACATTGACACATATCAATCAATGTATAACATTTAAAACACCCTGATAAAGTAAAAGAAGAAACAAATTGACACCAATAATTATATACCATTTATTTTGCATTTGATTTCAGCAAATAACCATCTTCTTATCAATAGCCATTGCTTGACTTTGTTTTGTTGATTGTATGGTAATTTGGTGATTAAATTCACATATGTGACCCTGGACCACAAAACCAGTCATAAGGGTCAATTTTTCAAATTGAGATTTATACATCATCTGAAAGCAGAATAAATAAGCTTTCCATTGATGTATGATTGTTAGGATAGGACAATATTTGGCCGAGATACAACTATTTGAATCTATCTATCTGGAATCTGAGGGTGCAAAAAAAAATCAAAATATTGAGAAAATCGCCTTTAAAGTTGTCCAAATGAAGTTCTTAGCAATGCATATTGCATATCAAAAATTAAGTTTTGATATATTTACAGTAGGAAATTTACAAAATATCTTCATGGAACATGACCTTTACTTAATGTCCTAATGATTTTTGGCATAAAATAAAAATCAATAATTTTGACCCACACAATGTATTTTTGGCTATTGCTACAAATATACCCCAGCGACTTAAGACTGGTTTTGTGGTCCAGGGTCACATATTTGTGATGTTACATTATAAACTCTTTAGGTTAGTATATTGGTTTTAACTATCATCCATTACTAGAAGTGAAGCCCTGGGTTCTTTTTAACATCAGCAAATTTTTCTTTTTAAAAACATTAAAGTCCTCTTCTATATCATCAAAGAACATAAAGTTTCCCATAACTGGGTAAAATCACCAACAATAACTTCTACCAAGATTCTATTGGAGTCCCAAGAAATGAATGTGAAGTGAATAAGAAAGAATTTAAAGCAAAACCACTGATGTGACAGAGTTAATATCAGAGCCCTCCCTCATGCTACACTGAACCACTCTAAGACTGAGTGAGGTTGAGAGGATGGAAAGGAAACGAGCGGAGGAACAGCAGGGTTTGGTGATTCAGGTACTATAAATTGTGTCACCTTTTCCTCTGTGCTCTAGAGACTGAGACCTCTTCATTGACAAGTAACTGAGAGAGGAGCTTATCATGAACAGCTGGAGTGTGTATCACCTGGTAGTCCTTGCCTTGCTCTTTGCTCCTGAGTCCAGTGCTGAGTATAATAATAGTGGTGAGTATTTTTTTTTAATCTTTATCTTTAGTACTTTAGCTCTTAATTGACAGAACAACTATTCAATATTTGTTTCAAGCAATTTTCAAATAAGCTGATTACTCATTATTTTCATGTGACATCTATCTATCTATCTATCTATCTATCTATTTATCTATCTATCTATCTATCTATCAAGAACTGCTAGAACATTTTGTAGCTGAAGAGCGTGACAAAAGACTTTACAAGGTGTTATGACATTTAACATAAAAAGTCCCCTAGAAGCAATATAATTAGACTCACCACAAACACGTGTGTTCCCAATATAAAGGTCATAGCTTTCATTTTTTGGAATGGAGTATATGACAAGCACATTCTTGCCAGTATACATTTAGACAAACATCTGATGATGATGATGATAAGCTTGCTGATAAGTAGCGGTGCATCATGGTGCATGAACTGTCTGGAGAGCCACATCAAAAGTCCTGAGGAGGGGGCGGTGTTCATATGAGCTGGTTATATCCTGTATACCCGACAAAGATTCACATGAGAACACATTCATTAAGTAAAACCCCACATTTTCGCAATAATGTTATTCATTCAGTCAATTTCATACTGTAAACACTCGCATATTACTCATACTGTAATCTCAAACAACATCTGTGAACTTTTTCAGGATTTTCTGCTATGATTTTTTGAAAACATCTTTTAACATTTGAAACATTTTCTGCTGTGAACATTTTTAAAACTATAATGATTAGGCCTATAACAATGACAACATGATTGTATATATTTTTGTTAATTACGCTACTTAGCAAATAAATAAATACATGGACATGAAGTATTGATTTGTGATCCCTTACAATGCTCAACCTGATCGCATGAGAAAAGTAACTTACTTATGAGGTGGCAATTTGGCATGAATTCGTACAATGTGATTCATGTAGGTCTACCTTTAAACCTAACTGTCAGTGATACAAAAGCAGATTTAAAGAAAATAAATTCATATGAATTAGGCACTAAATTGTTAAACAGTTAAGAACTGCCATGAAAGTGTGGTGCAATTTACAGTAGAAGAGTAAGAATAAATATACTGAATTGTATTTAAAATATTTTTATTTCATAAGTATACTAAAAATAGCTAGAATGTCTATGTACTAACTGAAAATACACTGTAAATGTAGTTATTTCATGCTTTCATCAAGCACAAATTTAGTGCATTACAAATTAATTTGTAAAATAGTATACGTTTTACAAAAGCAATTGGGGAAGAATTATATGTTCATCTCTAAGAGAGTACACTGGCTAGGTTCTTAATTCAATCTATAAAATGTCTGAAACTTGTTAAAAGTGATTTTCATAATGGTGTTCTCTGAGCACAAAAAATACTTTAAGCAACCTACAAACGCACACAGAAATAATATAAACTAACAGGACAAAACCTTTGAAAGAGGATGGCCACTTCATAACCCTTTCATAACCATGTCCATGCTCACTCAACCCAACAACTAGTCTCGGTATAGGATGAATGAAGCAACTCATCTTATGATCCTGTAGATGTATGAAGGCCATATTAAGGTTTGTCTGTGGGGATTGTTTGTACTGTATGTTGTGATATCATTAAAGTAAACAAGGCTGCTGTATGATTTCTCACCTAATACTCTGGCACAAGAAACAATATCACATTCTGTGTATTGATATTTATTTGTGCCTTTGCCCTTTAAAAGTGTGTGAAATTATTGTAATAATGTGATTTTAACATAGGTCTAAATATAGGCTACAATATGTTCAGTGAAGGGAGCTTGATAAGCCAATCTCTCCTCACCTTACTTTCACAGGCCGTGAAATCCACCAACAATCAGTTTTGCGGTTTTGCTAAACATCTGAACCCACTAAAGTGCACACTATTAGGAATCTGTGTTGCCGGTTTGGCACATTTTTCAAAAGAAATTTTTAGAGTCTAGAAACTCATTGCAGCAAAAGATACAAGTCTCACTATGTATTTCAAATCAGAGAATGATGAAATTATTTTAAGATGATGCTGTGTAATTTATTTATTTTTTATTTATTTTAGGTAAGGCTGTCTTTTTGGGCAAACCAAGCAAAAAGAAAGGTATGAACAGATGCCGCAAGGGCAGAATTTTCAAACGCAACTTTTGTCTAAAGCACAAATGTAACAATGAGCAATCTGCAAATAAAATGATTTAATTGGTTAAATATTGAAGTAATACTTCAGTAATTTATTTTTGTTGTATCCTCTCTTGACCTGTTATGATTAAATATACAACACAATGAACTGTAAAAAAATAAAAAAATAGTATAGATAAAAGGAAATGTTTTGAGTTGCAAAAGAATATTTTATATATATATATATATATGTGTGTGTGTGTGTGTGTGTGTGTGTGTGTAGCAACTCAAAACATTTCCTTTTATTTATAATACTCATTTATATTAAAATCATAATCATGAGGTAAGTTTTATAATTATGACATTTCCCTTTTCAATAATTTAACCACACTTCAAATTTATTTCTATAGTGCTTTTCACAATTTTGCATGGTTGCAAAGCAGCTTTACATTTTGAAATGTGGACTGCAGTCCTTTGGGCTGTCAAAATATTATGCCTTATTAAAGGAATTATTAAAATGATCCTGACCAGCCCTAAAAATTACACAAAAAGTTAAAAGGTCAAATAAATCCAGAGATGTTAACTGCATGAAAAGTAACAACGTAAAATGTGTTAAAATAATTGAAATTCATGCATCGAAATCTGCAGCATAATGCAAGACCATCAAACCGCTAAATCATGTCATTGCGCTTTACATTAGGGACAGTTGTGCAGTGCACTGAGCATTGAAGCATGCAGAGACAATGGGTAGAGAAATGCTACGGATGGTTTTATTCCAATCGCACGCACTGAAACAGTTCTGCACGTTTACATTCTCTGGATAAATGATTTAGCTGGTATGCTGGGGGTGTTAAAACTCTTAAGCTGTGTTATTATTTATAAAGATTCATTTATTGCATTAGAAGCACACAATAATGATGCCATTAACACACTACAAGTTTACTTGGAATGGAATTGCAATGTGTATTAAAGTCACTAAAAGTAAAGGACAGTATGACCTCAGTTTGTTATCAGTATAATATTAATGTATGTTCAACACTCTTACAGTGTAATTGAATTGGAATTGTCACCAAAATACATAGGAAGTTTATGCTGAGTGAATTCTGCATTTCAAGACTTAAATACAAGAGTGGATATTTAAAGTTATTAAAGTTAATTTAAAGTTACTAGAATACGTTTTGTGCGCAAAGAAAGCAAAAATAACGACTTTATTCAACAACTCTTCTCCTCCGAGTTACTGTCTTCCGCCGTTTTGGAGAGTATCACAACACATATGCACGCTTTACCCTAAGCATAAACAACGCTGATTACGCTGATTACGTTCATGCACGCAGCCCCCCCCCCCCAGAACATAAACAACGCTGATTACTTCAAATACGTTCATGTGTGCACTTTCCCCCCCGAACGTAAACAACGCCGATTACGCCGATTACATTCTTGAGTACTCATCAAAATGGTGGAAGACGTAACTCGGGGGAGAAGAATTATTAAATAAATTGTTATTTTTGATTTCTTTGCGCACAAAAAATATTCTCGTAGCTTCGCAAAATTGAAGTTGAGCCACTGATGTCACATGGACTGTTTTACCGATGTCCTTACTACGTTTCTGTACCTGGGAACATTACAGTTGCGTTGCTGTCTATGGGAGGGTCAGAGAGCTCTTAGATTCCATCAAAAATATCTTAATTTGTGTTCAGAAGATGAACGAAGGTCTTACGGGTTTGAAACGACATGAGGGTGAGTAATTAATGACAGAATTTTCATTTTGGGGTGAACTAACCCTTTAAGTATACTTGGAATAGTTCCACTTTAGCACAAACAATGAATTTAAAACAACTTTAGTTGAACTTCAGCACTGCTTTTGCACAACTAAAATACATTTACAAAATTAGTTGTTCCAATTTAACAGACTTTAAGTATACCAATTTATAGTGTTCCACAAATACATTTAGTTATACTAAAGTACATACAAATAAATTGTTCTTAAGTATACTATTTTTTCACTAGGGACAAAAGATGTGAAAATAGCTTCGTTTTCAATTGCGGGTGAGCAGTCTGCTGTTCAGCTTAATTTGTCATGGACAATGGTGGATATTAGGAAAATCATACCACTGGATGGCATGATTGACCAATCAAAATAATTTCTTCAGCAGAGATAATGTACATCCAGCTTGCAAAATAAACCCTGACACTGTGTTCAGGGCATTGATGCAAAATACTTAAGACCTCAGATTTAATTTTCAATATAATCGATAAGTGAAATGCAAGATGGTACCAGTTGCATTAGTGAGAAACAAGGCCTGTTATTTGTTATTTAGCACTGCTAATTAATTATTGGGAAGTATCAAACCGCTGAATGCCAAGATTGACCAGATTTTTCACTTTCTGCTGAATTTTGAATAGACCTACAGTACTCATAATTATTCTACTCTTTTCAAGGTGAGATATTAGATATTGACCCGGACCAGATTGTTTTTAATATTGGTAATACACTGCATGGTATTACTGTAACATGGAGGACCCCAGATAATAATATACCCTCTGATTGTTATGATGCTGAAGTGCAGTACAAGAGCCAGTGTGTCAAAGACTGGAAGGTATTTAACACTCACAGACACTTACACATTTTAGCTGCAGTAAGGCTCACTTTTAGCACAAACCTGAGAAAACCAGACTTGTATTTGCTGGAAAAATGCTCATGAATCTGATGTAAAATGACACATGCTATTCAAAGCAATGCAAAGTTGGAAAATCTTACAGCCTGCATGTATTTGCTTACATGTAGGGAGGTAAGAGTATTCAAGTGAGACAACAACATGAGGTGTACAATTTGGACTTGTCCACTCTCAGCATGAAGAAGAATTATGATTTCAGAATAAGAATGAAGCTGTGGTGTCTAGACAAGGAGTGGAGCAAGTGGACAAAAGTGCAAAGTTGGGGAAACAATGAAGGTACCGTCTCTTTGTCCTTGAAATACCATGTGCTCAGGTTCAGGACCAGAGCCTGGTTTTATAAATAAGCATTAATTGGTCATCAGTCATAGCAATATGTATGGTTCAAGATATTTACGATCTCTTTACTAGCTTGTACTGAACTCTGAGCAATTCTGGAGTTTTTGTGGTTCTTCTCATGTTAATTTGTCTCTAGTATGAATCATATTTGTTGTTGTATTCTTCAAGTTTGGTTTGGATAAGTCAAATCGAATATAAACAGAAGTAAATTATATTCTTCTAGGTGTGTGTAAAAAGCTTCACAAATAACTAAACATTTTGTTCACAGGTGCTCGTTTGGTAGAAGCATCCGCCTACATATGGGTTTATATATTGATAACTGTGCTGCCACTAACCGCCTTTCTTCTTGTCTGTCTGTTGACTCAACAGGGGTGAGTATTAACCAGCTCTTGAGTAATTATAATATCCTTGACACCGTTTTTATCAATGTCTGAACCCTTTGACATTCTTTGGTCTTGAAAGAGTTAGAAGACTGATCTTTCCAGAAGTACCAGATCCCAAACACTTCAAAAATAAAATCATGGACATTGAACAGTCTCAGGTAAGGCCAACACCATCCATAATATCAAATGCATTCATTTGACAGAATAAACCTAGATGTTTGTAGTTCTTACAGCTGGAAAAGAATTTGCACTTTCACGCCATAGAATTCTCGTTTTTTAAAACAGAGGATTTATCTTACAATGGAAATCACACACAATTGCAGATCAAATGTGAATTCTGTCACCGTTCTGTGCTTTAAAATTGTGAAGTTGCAGTTGCTAACAAGTTGCTACATTTTGGTATTTAAACATATATCCTTGTGGTAGTTGCTGTGCTTCTGTAGTAGCATTTTGCACACAATGGGCCCTATTTTAACTGTCTAAGCGGTCTAAAAGGGTTGTCTCTATTCTCTTAATGAGTGATGGGTGTGTTTTGGGCATAACGTGCAATAAACCAATCAGAGTCTCATCTTCCATTCCCTTTAAGAGCAAGTTGCGCTAGCGCCATGGCGGAATTTGCAAGCGCAAAGACTAAACACGTCTCCAGAGAGGAAACGGAGTAGAGGAATAGGCAGCCTAATTCTGATACATGCAATGACTATCCATTTTGACATGTAGGCATATTTATATTTATGTAACCTACACAATAATAATCTTTTACATTGCAATCATTTAAATTTTAATATTTTGCATGCAGAGCTGGGTACATTATTTACAAATTGTAATCCGTTACTATTTCCAAATTACATGACAAAAATTGTAGTCAGTAACGTAATCCATTACATTACACATTTTAGGTAATATAATCAGATTACTTTTGGATTACTTTTGACCTAACTCGTTTATCATATTGATGTAAACAGAATAGTCTTGTACCATAATGATGTAAAAATATAAAGAGTGAGAAAATATATTCGTTTCACTTTAATTAACAACATGAAGTGCATTAAACATTATATTACATCAAGGTTTCCCAAACTTGGGTTTGTAAAGGAACTGCAGGGGGTTTGTGACTTTAATGAAAGGCAAACATGTAATTAAATCATAAAAATGTAAAATTAAAATAACAATAAAAAAATTAAATTACTAAAAAAGAAGAAACATTTTATGTTTACCTGCATGCCATATGGCCATTAACCAATGTCAGAGAACCGTGAACATACAAATGTGATAATTATTAAAATATTTATTTTAAATCTCAGGGGTACTTAAAGGGGTCATTGATTATGATTTCACTTTTTTAACTTTAGTTAGTGTGTAATGTTGCTGTTTGAGCATAAACAACATCTGCAAAGTTACGATGCTCAAAGTTCAATGCAAAGGGAGATATTGTCTTTTACAGAATTGCTGATTGACCACCCCTTTAAAGTAAATATATTAGGTGAAAGAGGTTCAGATGACAAAAAGTTTGAGAATGTCTGCAAATAAGAAATAACGAGAATTTGTGCATTTTAATGAGTTTGAAAGACAAAAGCCTTTCAATAATACATAATAATACATGGTTAAATAACCTACTGAGTGATAATTCAAATAAAAATGAATGTGTTCATCAGTAGTTGATGCAATGTTGAAACACTTCTTAAACCTGAAATGATTTTTGTAAATCCAAAGTTCAAATGCTGTGTTGCACCTGACTAATGACTGCTCTCTTTGTGAATGTCCACAAAACTGGTCTTTCTGAGTGTATATAAGTGGTAGACTATTTTAGAAAGGAAAATTTAAAAGATTAAAAAGAGGAATTAGAGAGAATCAATAAATGATGAATAATTTATTGCTATTGTGTGAATAATATGTAATCATGTAATCAATAAAAAAGTAACTGTAGTCTGATTACGAGTATTTTAAAATGTAACTTACTCTAATTACAAGTACTTCATTTTTGGAATCTGATTACATTACATGTAATCAGTTACTACCCAGTTCTGTTTGCACGTTTGTGTGCTGCTGCGCGTCCCTGTGTATGTAAGCAGAGTGTACGCGCGTTGTGGACCCGCCTAGGCACATATTACTAACGCGCTATTTAAATAACAATAGGCTTAATACTGTGCCACTGACTTTAGACCAGGTTTTAATTGGTCAATTTCTATTTCACTTGCCTCAAAATAGCACCAACAGTGCGCCTGAACACACCTCGTTTTCAGACCAGCACGCTCATGGGCGCACAAATGGGCGCAAATGCATTTGCTATTTAAACAACGTGGTGCAGGACGTGAAAATGATAACTGCGTCGGACTGAAAAAAAAAAAAAAAAAAAAAAAAAAAAAAAAAAAGGCGCCACATTGTGCTGGGTGTATAATAGGGTCCAACATTTCAAAATTCCTTTATGATGAAGAACAAAACATTAAAGTTTCTCAGAGAGTGTTTTTTAACATGTAGGACAAAACACTAATAGCTATATAAAAACCTGAGAGGTTAAAATCTTTTTCCCAGTATTTCAAAATTTAAATAGATATGTACAGATTGAATATTACCAGAACACTAGTAAAGCTGTTTAGCCTATTTTTAATGTCAACAGGGCTTAAAACATAATCTTAAACAATAAAAGAACACAGTTTAAGGCATTTACATAACACATTGTTTATTAAAGGGATAGTTCACCCAAAAATTTAAATTCTGTTATTAATTACACATCCTCATGTCCAAACCTGTAAGATCTTCATTCATCTTTGGAACACAAATTAAGATATTTTTGATGAAATCCAAGAGCTTTCTGACCCTGCATAGGCAGCAACAGTGCCACCACGTTCAAGGCCCAGAAAGGTAGTAAGGATATTGTTAAAATAATCCATGTGTCATCAGTGGTTCAACCTTAAAGTTGTGAAGCTATGAGAATACTTTTTGTGTGGAAAGAAAATTAAAATGACTTTATTCAACAATTCCTTCTCTTCCGTGTCAGTTTTTGATGCGCATTCACGACAGTGTGCATTCCTCTGCTTGCAAACAAGACAGTGCATCCGGTTTCAAAGTCAGAACGCTGGCTCCTGCATCAATGACTGGCAGGGAAGAGAAGAAATTGTTAAATAAAGTCATTATTTTTGTTTTCTTTGCACACAAAAAGTATTTTAGTAGCTTCATAAAATTAAGGTTGAACCACTGATCTCACATGGACTATTTTAATGATGTCCTTACTACCTTTCTGTACCTTGAACGTGGTAGTACCGTTGCTTCCTATGCAGGGTCAGAAAGCTCTCAGATTTCATCAAAAATATCTTAATTCGTGTTCCGAAGATTAATGAAGGTCTTAAAGGTTTGGAACAACATGAGGGTGAGTAATTAATGACAGTATTTTTTATTTTTGGGTGAACTATCCCTTTAAAGGGTCATGAAACCCCAGACTACTTTTTCTGAGATTTTAGCAGAGGTGTTTGTGTTGCACATCATAGAAGACCATGTTAGCATCCGATAATTTTAACTGTTGGAGAAAACTGGTTAATTTTAAGCTTTTTTGAGCTATTTTCATCTTCCGGGTTCAAAATCTACATCGTGTTGACGTCACAATTTGTGACGTAGCAATGGACAATAGTACATCGATGACGCGTCGGTGTCTATTAAATTATTCATGAGACTGCGTCTTCTAATCCAATGAGAAGACGCTTCGCTTAATTATTCACAACAGCATGTGTTGACAGACGCTTCAGACTGTGAAATCGCACACATTAACTGAGAGAAACGTTCATGGATCGAAGGAGAGTGTTTGTTTTTGCTTTGTTCGACACAAACGCGATTTATTCACTTAGTGTAACCGTTTTTACAGCTCCATGACACAACCCGTCAAATGGCTTATATAAACGCCGCAGAATAAGCCTGAAAAGTTATCAGCGGTGCAACAGCGCGTTTATATTTATGTTTTCGATGCAGAGTGCAAATGGCTGTGCATTTATTTGTGTTTTTAACTCGATGGGAGCAAAATGAAACTGTCTGAACCCAAAGCTGTGTGTGTTGTCTGTCTCCCCTCTTCCCCCTCCCCGCAGCGCACCACGCCCACTTTTTTTTTAGCGTTTTTCAAAACTGTGGTGAGAACTAACCAGTGCTGAAACAGGGGGTTTCATGACCCTTTAAGAATCAGCCACACACCTTGTTTTTACCTACTTTATTTACTTACTTAATTACAAACCCTATGGAAATTACTGAGAAAACTAATGGCAAATATGCCTTCTGGATTGGCCCAAATCCAGAAATGTACTAAAATGTTTCAAATGTACAAAAAGTTCCTAATTGTGGAAAAGGGTACTTTAGATTAGTAAAATGTTTCACACACTAAAAATGTTTTGGAAACTTTATTTTTTACGGATGTATGGATTGTAGTCATGATTGATTAGCTCTAATGAAATAATTTTGTCTGTCATTTCCTTAGTGGTGGGGGAACCTTACACAGTGGAATGAGGAGTGCTTAACAACAGATATTGAGATTATTGACAAGAACGAAAGGGAAGAGCAACGTCAAACTTTGGTAATACAGCCCATGTACACCAGGCCAGAGCAACATGACAGCATGTACCACATCTACTCCTCTGAAACACCTGCTGAAATCACAGAACTACAGTACTCTCGAAGTTTGTTGGGATATATTGCCCTTTAAGACCACAGAGAGGGGCTGAAATCATATCCATGAGCCAATTAAATTTTTTTAAGATTGATTATTTGATTGGGATAACACATGGGGTAAAATCTTTTATGCTTGCTAGTGTCTCAGGTTTGTGATCATCACAGTTTAGATGCTTAGCATGGCTCTGTTAGCCCCTGCCGGTAGATCCTGTAACTACACCATCTGGATACAAAAAGCATCTTTCTTCATTAACGGCCATTCAAAATTAGCCGCCTATTCTGATGCAACTACAGTCTTTTAAGCAACATATTTCCAGGGCTCTGGCATAAGCCAAACAAGTGCCTTTGAGATGAATGGGAATGCTAATTGATGTATTTCTCTAGGTATTATCGGTCTCATTGGTTACTCCTAAAGTCTGTGATCAGTATTGTGGTTAAAGCAAGCTAGTGCACAAAAAAATCATTTGAGCACATCAGCTTGTGACAAACAATGCGAGTGCAGTACAAAAATTGGACAATGGAGGGCACTCTGACTATCCTGAAGTGTTAAAGAAGAGTTGAACCATATCAAAGCCAACAAGGAACACACTCTTCACAGCATCACAGCCCTCTCTTAAGGGAGGATGTACGTTAATTTGAAGACTGATTTAAAAGATTAATGTGAAACTGCATAATAGATGTGGAGTTTCAGTGTGACGGCGTAACAAAGTCAGGGCAGCAGCCACACGCTCCGATCTGTTGTGATTGATGAACTGGAATGGAGGTAAAGAAGAATATGAGCAAATAGTCATTAAGAGATAGAAGCAAAAATGAACGCCACACAGGTGGATACATGAATGTAAAAATGTACAGTTTCTGTCATACCTGTTGCAGCTTAGAAAAATTGACCAGCCAATTTTTTTTTTTTTTTTTTTTGCAAGGTAATAGTATTGGCTTTATGAGCGAAGCAAGAAGTGGGTTCCAAAAGTCCAAACTGAACCACACTGAAAATGTTTCTACATTTAAACCTGAAAATGTAGGGAAAAAAAGGGGAAACAAAGGAAAAAAATATTAAAAAAAAAAAAATAAATAGGAAAATGTACTAAAATTTAAAATGCATTTTATATATATATATATATATATATATATAAAGGAACATTTAGTGCTCTGCAGTCTTCTGTCACTGATCAAGCAAATTTGAGACAGTCATGCAACTCCTTCAATGGTCAGATTTCAACTTCCATTAAAGCACAAGATGCTCTTTGGACATGATCATCAGAACATGATCATCAGATTTTACACAAACTTCTGGAGATCATGCAGCATGAGTGCTGCTGTCATTAAAATCAAAGGAGGACACACTAAATACTAAGACATTCTGATATTCAAGTTTATTTTTTTGTCATGCATTTTTTTTTCTCTCTCTCAAATTGCTATGTTGATCATATAATTGGTAACTGGTAAATATGAAATTAGAAAAAGGTAACAACATAAAAGCATTTTTACACATGGTTTCAGATTTTTGGACCCATACTGTACATGCATTTGATCAAATGCAAAAAAACAAAAACAAAAACACATTCTGTCTTTTTATTGGATCAATTTTCCATCTATTACATTTCAATTATTTTTATATTTTGTCAGCTTCTTTGCTCAAAAATTAAAGTACTCGTGCTTTATGCTTTTGGATTTAATAAGAGCTTCATCTTTATGTCCACCAGCAGTGTACTGCTAACTGTCTTTGATACGCAAACCCATTTCTATGGGGAGGATTTGACTGAAGCCAGGATGCACAAGATTTCCACAGTAACACCTGTGTGCTAACTGACGGTTCAATAGAAATGATCTTTTAGATAGAGCGGCGGGGAATTACCTTACACACATTAAAAAAAACTGATCAACAAAAAAGAAAGTTTACTCAGAATAATAAATGATATGAGATAAGATAAACTGCTTTCACTATATGTAATTTCCATCTACGCCTCTTACAGAGAAACTCTTTTCCAAGAAGGGGCACTGGAGGTGGTATAGGTTTGTATTTCATACATGATAATTGCTGTCCGTTCAAATAGGCTAACAATCAGATGTAGCTAGTCACCACTTGACTGTTATATGAGAGTTCACAGCAGCTAAAGTCTTCATACCTCCTCCAGCTTACATAAGAGAAGCAACAAACAGCTTGCTCGATTAATAAATTAAGTATGCTAAATATGGCTTACAGTCATGTTTCTGCAGAGCTATTTAACGATAATCAACACTCCAACAATTACATCTTTACACTTTACACTTTTAATTATACATTGTGCTTTTCTGTCTGGCAAACGGGAATGAATCGTGTTCCCTGGTGAATTGTTCTCCAAAGCATTAAGCAAAAATGTGTGGGTCTATCTGTGATGATTTTTACTCTTAAATACCAGGAAACACACACACACACACAACAGAGATCAGCCTTGCTGGACTAAAATGTTTTATTTATTATAATGCTTTAGTGGGGGAAGACCCAGTTCATGCATTCATTATCATAAAGGCCCCGAGACATTCCGCACAAAGAGCGAGATGAGTTACGCGCCTTCTACGGCACCTCAAGAACGTGCAGGTGGAGGAATAACTAGCTGTGGCGACATGACAGAAGATGACAATGTCAAAGAACCACCATCTCTACCACATAAACTGTCCCTGAAGCAGACACTTAAGGGAGATGTAAAGTGCTACACATCTCTGCGTTGTTTTCACTCTCATCAACTTGTTTTTAATATGCTACGATGAATGTGTCAGGGCCCCCAGGCGGTAAATGGTGGATGACAAATGTTACTGCAAGCAAACCCACTGGAGGCTGACCATATTGTATCTGTGCCGGGCTTCTTGATGCTCCTTTTTATCGAAAAGCTCAGAGCTGGAAGAAACGCCTCTTTTGTCACCTTCTGGGTTGTATGTGAGCGTGTGCTCGGTGGATGCACAGTTAAACAGATGTTGAAGATTCTCGCAAAGACTCGATAAAAAAGACCGTGGAGGCCCTCTTTTCTATTCAATTATTTAGAGTTGAAGAAAGAAGCAATAGTATCAACATGTTTCCTCTGAAGCCCAAACATTCTGGAGGAATGAATAACATATTTATATAGTAACCCATGCCAGATAGCCGGAAATGGAAACGAATACCTTCTAATGTATTTTGGATCTCTGTGAACCTCCAAACTCAATGTCAAATTGCACAAAATTGCTGACAAAAGCACTTTTTTGTCCAGTCAAATATATGTTTTTCCTTTCTAGCATTCTAGAGAACTAAGTAAAAAATAACTCCATCCTGTTGCTATTTAATTATATTAAAGCTTAAAAAAGTGAAAACTTCCACACCTCCAACAAGCGTATCTTAACTCTTTGCACTTGCGCGCTTGATAACATAAAAAGGTGTCACTGCCAACCGTTGGGGTAATGCTTCTAATTATGTTGAACTCAAATAAATAAATAATTTGCTTTTCACCGGGCGAGCGTGACAGGTTTGCCAACAGCCTGACAAATGGAAGAATCGTTTGCAAATGCAACGCGCGTATATAACGTACAGCGGTGGAGAGCCTCAGACAAGGCAAGAGCTTGACAGCCGTTTTTTTCCCCCTCCTGTGTTAACAGTCTCAGTGCTCCTCTCAAAATAAAGCTCTGTTTGAGGAGTATAAGGTCTGTGTTGCAGTAAGCCTGATTGTGCCAAGCCTGATCTGGTATTCATTAGTGCTTATTACTTGTGACCTCACCTGCAAGTCGAGCCTGTCACGATTAAGCCTGTTCCTTTGGCATTTGCAAAGACTCTCCTCTGTGGTTATGGAAGACGACATCAGACAGACAAATTACACAAACCGGAGGTTTCGGAGTATGAAGCGAGTTGTCATTGGGCTGGTGCATCGATTAAGTCTACAGTACGAAAAACAGAGACAAAGAGATAGGTAGTTTGGCAGGGGCTTTCCAAAGAAACCATTGTGTCTGTGGGAGGAAAGATTTGATTATTAGTTTTTGCCACTAGCACAGATGAGAGGAGGAAGTCTCAGCGGAGAATAAGGAGGATGCTTGGTAGTGGGCGTGCAGCCGGCAGTGAGCTGATGTTGTATTCAGTGCTCTCCAAAGGTCAACCTAAAACTGTACTGTTGTTCCTTAAGGATGAATGGCATACATTCATTATATAGGCACTCTGTTTAAAAACCCAGCAAGCTGCCTACGTAGGCCGCATTGTAAGGCATTATAGGCCAGCTCCCAACACTGAGGCTGTTCCAAAAGGTTGGCACCATGATTATGCCACTTTCTTAGATACCTTGTTTTTGGTAGCTTAAGCAAAGAAAGCAATCCCAGAATTCATTGTGAGCTCTGTGCTGGATGAATCAAGAGGAATTACTGTACTTTATTCAATGTCAAAATTATTGATAAAAATCCAATTAAATGCCAAGTTCTGTCATGAAACTCTAGATGGCGCAGGCTGATGGGTCGTTTGGAACGCAAATTACTTTTACTTTACTTTTAGTCATTTAGCAGACGCTTTTATCCAAAGCGACTTACAAATAAGAAAAAGTAACAAACTAAAAGTCAAAACTCT
>JAFVLL020035487.1:0-29177 GCA_021397915.2 Tor tambroides
CCCCCCCCCCCCCACTCTTTGTATGTTTAATAACGCCACACTGCTTATTGTCATAAACATCCTTTATCGTTATAAAAATACCATGAGCTGCATACAAAACACATACAGAAAATATATCATCATAATCATGTCTATTTGCTTTCATATTTCATGTGTAGAAATATATTTCACTCAATTTTTTTTTTAATACGGAAGATCTAGAGAGTTAACACGCTCTGACTCATAACACACACGTGGAAGAAAACAGACACTACAGGTCACATAATTCAGTGGGGAATTCATAGAAATTGTATTAAGAACATGTGAGAGTAAATTTGTTCTCAGATACCAAAGATAACAAGAACTCGGCATCCAATTTGCGTCTGCCTTCAATGTCTCTGGCCTCTGTTATCTGTATAAATAATAGATTAATAAATATAAAAATAGATTAATCATTGTTAAAGCTACAAAGTTGCTTGCCAAGATGGGTATTCTGACGTGTGTCAGAGACACGGCTGTCTGCGCGCTATTCACGCAGAACAGAACACAGCGTGCAAGTACTAAATGTAATTTTCTTTCGCGACTGAATGCATTAAAATCATTTGAATATTTAAATTAACAAGGCTTAAAAACATGCAAATGATAAACTTTCGTGACGACGCTGCAGTGATAATCACAATGATAATGGATGATAATCAAACAAATCCATCATAATGTATGTTATATTTAGGGTTTGGTATTTGTCATATAATTTCTCATGTTGATTATTTGGTTCCATCAACGTTTCTTAAATAGTTAAAAAGTTTGTGTAAACAAACCTTTTGCAAGAAATGTTCTTAAATGTACTCTTGCATTTCTTTTTTCCAAATATTTTTAAAAAATCCAAAAAACATTGTTTATGGAACTGTTAAGAAGCCAGAACTGTTCAGTTCATTAGGATATACATTTGTAGTTATGCTATGTGATTTGACGTTTACAGGTTCTACAGTATGTCTCTATTTTCACAGCTCAGACCCAGCGAGATTGTCCTCACTGCAGAACACAAGATCCAGGGGACGAGGTTGGATCCAGATCTAACTTCTCCCACCTTACATATCCCTAAACCTACCCGTCTCCACCCCCGATCCCTAAATCCACCCTTCTCCACCCCTAAACCTAATCCTCTCCACCCTTAAGGCCTTTCCACACTGAGCGCAATGCGAATCGCCGACAAACGTTGCTTTCACACCAAGCGCGAAACGAATGTTCGCCTTCTGCTAATTCACGCCTGCACGCTGGGGGGCGCCGCCCTACAATGTATTTTTCCTCAGACATGTCTCTCATATGTGGATTTAACATCTAAATTAAGATAAACAAAGTTTGGTTCTACACCAGAAACACAAACTATCTATAATGCTTACAAGAATAGGCTACATCCTAAAATATAATTACAATTAGCATCAAGCTACACTTGAAAATGTATTTAATTATTAATGTATTTGCTTACCCACTTTAAACCATCATCGAGTGCTTGTAATAACTTCCGATTGTGATTTATAGTTGATTTTGATTCCATAATAGAGAATGTGAAGCTGACGTCACGCCGCATAGAGTTCTGGGAAACTGCTTTGTTTATCGCCATACTGAGAGGATCGCGCTGATTGAACGCTATTGAATTCAGGGCAGGATTTTGTGTCGTGATTGTGGAAAATGTAACCACTGTTTGTCATTCATGCTGTATCAAGAATTGCAAAAATAACTCTGATCATCGTTCTGAGAGAGAACTGGACAATGCAATGTTTTTTCGACTTTTCTGTGTGTAAAAACCCCAGGGTAAGCAGGTCGCGGAGATGACTAGAAGACGCCAGATAGTAAATCTAATAATGTCACCGATTAAACCCACTGCCTGTCACTCAATAAAAGAATCATATTGCAGCTGTTTTTGAAAGTTTTGATTTTGTTTGGTTTAATAATTAACATCACCTTCTTGAGTATGACTGTCACTCGGCTTGTAACTTAGCAGAACTTGAACAGGGACTTTAAAACGCTCAACACAAATAACGCTTCATGTGGCTTAATGTACCAAGACAATGATAAAGACATAAATTGTAAAGCATATACTACATGCAGATACGCACATAAGCCCAAAATGTGAACCCAACGCATTTATTTACATGTTAAGCGTTTTCCTCTCATATGCTTACCGGGACAGTGATATTGACCACATTCTATACACACCTTACTAATAAAGCACAAAATCTGCAGAAAAACTGATGAACCCAAAATATGAACTTCAAACACTGTCTTAATACATAAGTATTTTCTTCATTATGATTTTCTAAAGGGACGAAAACGCTTAACGTGTAATTAAACAAGTTGCATTAATATTCTGATAACATATGTCTTTTAGCATCTGTCTTACTACATTAAACCAGCATTTTAAAATGCTACCAAATCTGTTCACAAGCTTCCAGGGATTTAATTCTAGTTGTCATTTGTTGAAATAAATATAAGCATACAGTGTGCTTGTGTCTGTCTGCTGATGTGACCCACATGATTCTCCTCCGTGGCCATGGAAAAATTAATTTACAATTACAACAATTATGCTTCATCATTAAAACGTTTCCAACAAAGAAAAAGATCGACTTTTTTTGTTCGACACTTTGTTTGGATAATCTACCACATGACAGCTGAAGCAGCAGCACGCGTCCAGCGGGCGACACTTTCACGGTAATCAGAGCAAAGTAAACGAAATTCAACAAAACGTAAGAGAGAGAAAAAAAATCTAATTATCATGCGAAGCGATAAAATGACTTTTCTTCCCTGCAGACGACCCAATGAAGAATGTGAATATTTAACTTAAAGGCAAAAACAAAGCAAAAGACAAGCAGGTATCAGTATTAATTTCAGCATTTGCAGCAGAGGGTGATCCTCTCAAAATGGCTGCGGTGCTCCAGCTTGCAACGCGGCGTGACGTAGATTCACATTCTCTATAAGCAGACACATGCACTCTTTGTCAACTGTTATGTGGATATTCTGTATTTTGTACTGTTTTGTTTGTTCTTGATTTCAGCAATAAAAAAAAAACGCACTCTTTGTATGTTTAATAACGCTACACTGCTAATATTTGTTATAAACATCCTTTAGTGCTATAAAAAATACCATGAGCTGCATACAAAACACATACAGAAAATATATCGTCATAATCATGTCTATTTGCTTTCATATTTCATGTGTAGAAAAATGTTTCACTCGATTTAATTTTTTTTTTTTTTAATATGAAAGATCTAGAGAGTGAACGCGCTCTGACTCATAACCCTCAAGCACGTGGAAGAAAATGGACAGTGCTCTACAGATCACATGATTCAGTGGAGAATTATTAGAAATGTTATTCTGTATGAATAAATCTGCTCTCAAATACCAACAATAACAAGAATTCAGCATCCACTCTCTTATCCGGGATACACTTCTTCGTTGTTTGTTAACACTGGTTTTCGAAACAGCGCCACCATTATCACCCTTTTGTGCAACAGCAGCTGCTCCGGTCACGTTGTCCTAGCTCAAATATGATTGGACGGCCCGTGTTTTCGCGTTGTGAAACTAAAAAGATTCGTCGGACTGGACAAAAAAAAAAAAAAAACATTCGCATTTTCGGTGCGCGAATGTTCGCAGCCTATGTGAAAGCATCCATAGGAAGCTGTTGTTTTGTTCCAGCGCGTCATCGCGTCCGAAATTCGTTTAGCTTTTTTTGCGCCTTTAAACCTACCAGTCTCCACCCCCTAGATGTGGATCCAACCTCGCCCCCTGGATATTGTGTTCTGTAGTGAGGGGCTACTGAACCCAACAGAGGCCTCTCACAATATGGACTTTTACCCATCGCCTTTGTCTGCGGCGTTGTGCTCTCTTCTCAAATTCGCTCATATGTAGAAATGCAAGTTTATTTGTGAAGTTTATTTGTCATGTATATTTGTGAAAACAGGTTGTCATGTCCAAGGAAAGCGAAATCTCTGTCTTAGCATCAACGCTCTGCTGGTCAACTGAGGCTTTAAAAGTGGCGCTCAAAGTTAAAATAACAGCGTGTTTTATTACATATCTCTTTGAATGAATCCGCGTGTTTGAACGTGTAGTTGAATGGTTTAAAGACTCGCTCAAAGACAGTCCCTTGACGCCACTTTGTGGCGAAACTATGAAACTGTACTGACTGACAGCCCATCTAGAACACGCAGGTGAAATATCAACAGAAAAAGTCTCGTCCACTCAGATTCGAGAATCAGCACTAACTGTTTTATATGTGACCCTGGACCACAAAACCAGTCTTAAGTGTCAATTTTTCGAAATTGAGATTTATACTTAATCTGAAAGCTGAATAAATAAGCTTTCCATTGATGTATGGTTTGTTAGGATAGGACAATATTAGGCTGAGATACAACTATTTGAAAATCTGGAATCTGAGGGTGCAAAAAAATCTAAATATTGATAAAATCGCCTTTAAAGTTGTCCAAATGAAGTTCTTAGCAATGCATATTACTAATCAAAAATTATGTTTTGATATATTTACGGTAAGAAATTTACAAAAAGACTTTCATGGAACATGATCTATTTGTCGTCCTAATGATTTTTGGCATAAAAGAAAATCGATAATTTTGACCCATACAATGTATTTTTGGCTATTGCTACAAATATACCCCAGCGACTTAAGACTGGTTTTGTGGTCCAGGGTCACACACACATACATATACATACATACATACATACATACATATATACATACATATATATATATATATATATATATATATATATATATATATATATATATATATATATATATCTATATATATATATATAGTCTAACAATAGCCTAACGATTTTATTGTCAGGTTTATGCTCTGTTATGTGGACCGTTTTTTGTCATTCTCTTCTGTTTGCTTGACTTCCTGTTTCAACACGATTTAGTTTCGGTTTCATTGGTTCCTGAATATGACCTCCTTACATCGTAATTCATACAAACACAGATTTTATATATATATATATCGCGATAATACCGCAAGATCATGTTATCTGCATCTCCTGAACTCCATCAAGCCACTCCCATAATATCTGTCACCACTCAAATTAATGCACGGCTCAGATTAAAGGTATAGCATTTGTGTACGCTACGCATAGAGAAGTTCAAAGTACTAAGGAAAGAGATATTGATGCGTAGTTTATTAAATCTGTGTGATAGTTCATTGAGCCTTTTCTTTTAACAGTTTTAAATTTCAGCTACTGTGCGCTCTTGGAGAGAGTTTCATCGTCTTGACTGTCGTAACCGAACACGACATGCAGTTTGAATGCTGAATGGAGGATGACAGACAGACTTAATATTAAATATTCATTAAATATTCATAATATACTTAAATATACTTAATATATACTTAATATATATACTTAAATATTCATCTGTACCTCGCATTAAACTGTGGAACGGCTTCAGAACACTTGGACTTTGACTTTATGGTGCTTTATAATGTTTTTGTGCTTTCGTGGGGCTTAACAGTAACACAGAATAGTATATGCGCACAATATCGGATTTAGATTGGTCTCGTCTGACCGATACCCGATCCGGCAGAAAATGCCAGTGGAGCCAATGCTGGCATACAATATCACAAGCTATAATATCGCGTTCATTATCGAAGGCGATTCATCTACGATAATGAGCACGATATTGCGTAGCTTGTCAGTGATCTATGCCTCTATGTATTAAATGCTGCTCCATTTGAAAGCAGGTGATGGAGATTTACTGCTAATCACGGAACCGGCTTTACTGACGAGATGCGCATGGTCATCGCGTTTGATATATATCGCACAGCCCTAATACTGAGTATCGGATCGATGCATCCCTAGTTCTCAGTAATCGTCATGCATGGCTCCAGACAAAAAAAATCAAGTAAGGAGCCATTGGCTCCTATAAGAAAAAACTTAGGCGCCAAATTATTTTTTTAGGTGCAACAGAATAAACGCTTTTTTTTTTTACATTTTAACATTTCAATCATACTGCCATGTACACTCAAAAAAATAGCTCTTTGGCTGAACATGATTCAATCATGGACAGTGGTTCCACGTGAATGAAGCATGTAAAACTAAATAGAACCATCCATGTACAACTAACTAGAATCAATGGTGTTCCTTTAATTTGAATGAATGGTTTTAGTTTAACTTAAATAAATGATTTTCATTTAAATTGACATTCAAATAATCCTACAATTAATGCTTCCTGTTTAGTCATGTGGTGTAACAAACTAAATATAACTTTTCTTTACACATGATGTCCGGTGTTGGCCATCCAGAATCGATACTGGTTTCATCCAGAGACCACATAGGTGATTGCTTTATTATTAAAGTGATTTGGATTTTTTATTAGCAGGTCCTCAACCCAAGTACAAGCTCAAGACTTCACCACAATAGGCACCCTAAACCACTAACATAACAGAAACTTTAAATACCAACATAATAGAACAGTAATCATTAAGAAGTCTCTCAATTTTCTCTATCTTGCTAAAAATGCTTAAAATTATACTTTATTTCCAACATTTACTCTCCATAGTTCAGCCTTGCAAAGCATAATGGAAGTGAAAATCCTGTTTGATTGAGTCCTGGTTGGATTACTTGATTGAAACATGCTATTTCAATATGAAAACATCAAGTTAAGTCAAAGAGTAATTGTTTCAAGTCAACTTAACATGAAGCAATCACATTTGAAACAGAAACCTGATACAATGTTGTTGAATCAAAATAAATTGTTTAAATAAAGTGAAAGGCATCAAAAAATCATTTTTTTGAGTGTATTTGTGTCTCATCTTTTCTTGATTTATCAGCATTTTAAACCATCTTGGGAACTAAGGTTAAAGTGGGAACTAAATGTCTTTTCCAACTTGAAATATGGTCGCAAAGAATTGTTCATTACACAGTATCTGTACCAATATCATGGACCATAAGCATCACTTGGCCACTGAGTGTAGTTTGGGCTCCTCCTCAATGCATCCTATAAATGTTGTCATGTCTTTCACCCATTCAGTCCGTTTTTCGTAATTAGAAACATGCACTTTTATAGGAGGAGTTGAATCATGTAGACAGCAGGTTAAGTAAAAATATTAATATGCAATAGTGTATAAATATAGCAAAATGCTCCTCTTTATAGTTATATTTCTAGATGACAGATGAGCTTATGGACACCGAATGGTTATTCTGAGGTAAATGTATTATTACGTGGCAATGTTTACAAGATTTACACATTTTCCACAGTTTGAAACGCTGGGTGAGCTTTTACATGAGACATTTCAGTAAGCAAGTGTAGCTACTGTAGGCTCTCTTATAAAATAGCCTACCTTTTGATGTTAATTCATGTTCATTATGTACTATAGTAGCAAAGAGAAAGATATAATGGGTTCACTTGCCGCTTGAACTGATGCGCTATAGCGATTGCTCCTACCGCATTAAAGACCGCCAAAACCGTATTTATTGTCTGAATTTCGTTATGAATTTGGCGTAATTTCATAGCTTATACGACAGCGCAATAAAGTACAAAAGATTTTGTGATTACTGACGGCACATACGCCAAATAATACAGAAGTCACGCAGAATCCAGCAATGTAATGATAGGCTGCACCGTTAAGTCATACGCCGGAAATAAATGATCGCTGCTTTTCTGCACTTTTACTTTTACTGCACGTCTCCGTCATTTCGATCTCTCTCGCGCTGCACAACTGAGCTGCGTTTAGCAGGTATGCGTCAATGCTGCTGTGCGGCAGAGATGAGAACTGTTTGAAACTCTTTTTTTTTTTTTTTTTTCTCTAAAACTTTGATGCGCATCATCTCAGTTTAATACGTGAACATAACAAAAGATGTGATCACAATACCATCAGGAAAAAAGGCATTACATGCAAACTTTTAAGTCATAACATGTAAGTATATAGTCGCCCGTGGCGACCTCAGCAAAAACTTAACTCGCAAATTAATATTTTTGGTCGCAAATGCGACTGTTTTAGTCGCAGTCTGGAGCCCTGGTCATGAGTAGTTCTTATAGCATAGGTCCTAGAACTACGTGGTGCAAAAGGCCCTAATACACAGATGGTCAGGTTTAATTGACATGGGCATCATGTTCCCATTTCATTGTTTCCTCCTCGTGCTGCTTTCTAGAGTGAGCATAAAGAGGCAGAATTATCTCTCACTGTGTTTCAGAGATGCTCCCTATTCCTGCTTGTGCACTATAATGAGAGGTAATAGGTTGAAAAAAACGCTGCACGTAGGGCATTGTGCAATGAGAGGGACATGTGATTCTGGCACTGGGGCGCGATACAATGCCCACACTTTTCCTTTCTCAGTCCTGGTGAGGTGGCCTACAGATTTACAGATTTACTGAGGCAGAGGGCTCTTGTCAGCACAGTGGTGGAAGATGAGCTAGGGCTTTCCGTATACATGTCTGAGAAGATCTCAGCCTGTCAGCCTTTTGAAAAGCGTGCATCTATTGTATGCACTGGCAAACTGTCAGGCTTTTTTGAGGGGTGGGGGAGTGTTTTTTTTTTTTTTTTTTTTGTTTGTTTGCTAGTTTTGATGCCCCTGTATGGATGTACTGCGGACTCTGAGAAGTGTCAAGACTGACTTTCCTACTCTCACTTTCTAAATTGGATTTTGAAGAATGTAGGTGTCTATTGGAAAGTGGTGCATTCGTCTGGTGTGTTTGTTTTGGATATTCAAATGCATGTACTGATTTTTTGAGAGCTGTGTAATTATCAGCATCTGTATAATACAAAATCCACAACCGTTTTTAGTAAAGGAAGTAACGTTTCTGTAGAAATGGGTGTGTGCTATATTTTGCCCTCACTTTCAGGTTGTCAGTTCGGTGGTGGGGTTGGGTGTCATGTTTGCAACCGTTATTCGATCAAACCTTTTTTCCAACGGCACCTCAATGGTTTCCAGGTTCTAGGTGCTGCTGAAACCACAATTAAAATGATTGATTGATTGTTAAACAGATCGATTATTAGCAAAGTAAAACAAATGCCTGCCTGTCAATGATTGTACACAGCAAACAAAGAATGCTAAACGCCTCCTAATTGCTCTCGACTGTAGACTGTGTTATCTGTTTACAGTAAAGGCTAGAAAACATCACGCTGGTCTCAGCATCATGTCGGTAAATAGATGCAGCTGAAACTGTTTCCTTTTGTTAAAGTAACAGTGCACCCTAAAATGAAAATTGCTATGATTTATTCACACTCATGGCATTTCTAATTAGTTTGACTTTCTTTCTTCTGTGAAAGACAAAAAGAGAGATTTTGAAGATTTGTACTTGGCACTCTTTTCCATGTAATTACAATAAATGTGAACTGAGGCACAGTAAGCATCATAATTGACCTTTCCCAGTTATTATGGCTTTCCAAGTGGTCTGAAATTTTTAAGAGTATTCTATGTATAACACATCAATTTTAGGCAAGTTTAGAGTTTTAGTGAGTATTTTTAACTTTTAATAGAATTTAGACCTTTGTGATTAGACCCATGAATTATTATTATTATTATTTGTTTAAATTCTGCTCTTCAGATTTATTGTGGATAACGATATTATCGGACCGATATCGAATCGTGTCGATAATGGTCTAATGTAAATATCGGCATCAAATCTCGATATGGCAATTATGTGCCGATAGTTGTCATGCTTTATAAGAGTGGAATACATTAACTCAATATGTGCTCAGGGTGTGCTAGTGATTAGATCACGTCAGCACTGTGGCTCATTCTTGAAGCAAAGTTTAGTCTGAATGATGATTAGATTCACTGTTTTGTATTGCTGCATATAATCTGTGAAAGCACGTACAGAATGACGCTTTCCGTGTGACAGATAGTAATAGCACGAGCAGCGGCAGCCTCCCCCGGGTCCTAACGCCTGCTCGGTAAGCAATTTGTAGGGGGCGCTGTTGGCCTACTTCTAATTAGATTAAAAGTAAAATACACAAATGACATTTAGACTGTTTCTGATTAAATAAGCTTGATGTCATAAAATTGTGTATATTTTGATTTAAAAGTTAGAAGCTATAGCTTACATGAAAAAATAAAATCACAAACATTAAATAATTTTATATATACTGATTTATTCATCAATGTGTATTATTTTTATTTTTTAAACAAACCATAAGCTCTAAAAAAACCCAATTTTAACAACACAGACCATCAACAAATGTTAAACTAAAATAAAATGTTAGGGTTAACACTGCATAGAGCCCTGTGACGGGCCTCGATTTCTTAAAGCAGGTTGTGTCCCCGCACCCACTGCCTCAAGGAGCATATTCTGCACTCCTTTGTTCACCCGCTGTCCGCTTAGAATAATTTTCTTCCCGACCCGACCGTTCCTGCTAAATTTAGATCTCGTTTCCAGAATCACACATTTAAATTTCCTCTACTAAAAGAAAGAGAGATAGGATAACAAATAAAAGTGTAGTCTGCACAAAATTGTATTTATTTTATTCATCTTGTCAAGAGTCTTTTATTGACAGCAAAATGTTAAACGAATTTTGTGTCTTAAGACATTCGTTTAACATTTTCCTGCCAACACAGTAGGAAAAAAAGTGTCACTGAGAATATAAATATGTACAAAAATTGTATTCCTTATTTTTATTCGTCTTGTCAGGATACAATTCCTTTAACATTTACAACACAATAGGAACAAGTGTCGCCGAGGGGAAAAAAATGTAGGGTGTACAAAAATGGCCTATTATAATTTTATTCGTCTTGTCAATATACTAAATTTGTTTAACATCTTGCTGTAAACACAGTAGCCTAGGAAAAGTGTCGCAGAAGAAAAATAAATAAATTCGACATCTGTCATTTAAAATTATAGGCTAAGCAAAATATAAACAAAACCGAGTTGAACATACTTCAAGGACAGCGCATCCACACTTTGCTCCATCTTTATTCTGCTCTGTCACTCATCAACAACCTGTCTGTTCTGTCTGCGGCCGTGTATTCACCACTGGTAGGCTCGCCTGCTCTGAGAATCGTTTATGCACATGTTGCCATTGCAGACCCCGCAAATAAACTGGTTCATGCGTGCAGCGCGTGCATAACAGTCCAAGTGCAGTCTGTACCGGTGCTTAAATAAAGCGCAGATATGCTGTTCTGAAAGGACGTCGGGAACGGGATATTGTTAGACCGCCCGCCTCTGCCAAACTCTACCAGAGTTACCGATCTCATGCCGCGTTTAGTCTGGGAATTTAATCCCGCGTCGCAAGAAACGTGGGTCGCGGAATGCAGACCTCTACATGCAGGCACCAGCTAATCAATTGCATTTTTTCAATGGAAAAACAGAAATAGGCCTACGTCGGGCCATTTTTGCTCAAAGGTAAGAGTAATACATCATTCGGAACTGTAAAGGGTCTACTTTATTGTGAGTGCACTCACAATATCAACAAAACGTTCTTAATAAAATAAAGAAAACGATGCGCTTTCTTGCCGTCTCGTCTTGAACAGGAGCGCTTTGAATTACTAAAAAGAACCGAAGTCAGCAAATATATATGCCTCACAGACATATGATAAATATATCTATAGAAAGCTTTAAATTACTACTAAATCCAAATAAACCAAATCGAAACAAAACTTTTTCATTATAATCATAATCCGTGGAAGGTGCACTTCTTCTAAGGCTTACTCAACAGGAGACCAAGAAGTTAGGATCATCATCTCATATTTGCTGCCACTGACACAGAAAACACTAATATTAGTAAATAATTCAAATATTCTCCCTTACTATTTCCATACACTTACAGAATATTTTTGCTAGTTTTACGCAAGCTTTCATTATGTATTTGAACGCAGAACTCTTCAGCTGCGCTGATCGTGCTCGCTGCTGCTAGTGAGACTGGAACACCGCCACAGTGCATCGACCCTGGTGTTTCCACCAGCTGCAATTTTTTTCATCATCAACTGATGGATATCTAAAATATGTGCATCACAGGTTTAAACAGGCCTTGTGCCCGGCCCGCCTGGAACTATGACATGAAAATTGGCCCAAGCCCACCCTCTGGGGACGTATGTCGATAAAGGTCAAAAACTTAGTTAATATTGGCTTATTTAATTCTAACAAGTTCTTGTTAAAAACTAACCAAAATTAAAAAATATTTCGCTTAAAATTTTACTGAGAGATTCTGTGTTGTTTCCAAACAAAAGGAAATATATCGGTATCGGCATCGGTATCGGCCAAAATGAGTTAAAAAATATCGGCATATCGGATATCGGCAAAAATCCAATATCGTGCATCCCTAATTTATTGTTTGTTGTAACAAATTGCTTTTTGATTGATTGATCTGGCTTTGTTTGGATGACCACTGAGGGGGGCAGTACAGCTTATCATTTAGATCATAATTTATTTGCAAAACCTCTGCGAGAAAACCTAAACAGGTTATTATTTTCTGAAATTTTTCAGACAGCAGTCTAAGTGGATGTTTAGGTACAGATTCCATTTATTTGAAAATTAGTCAGGCTAAATGGGCACTTGATTGACAGAAATCAACTTGACCCCTCTTGTGATGATCTTAGAAAGATGTTTCCATACTGCATTAAAGCCGTGAGAGCTAAAAATGACAGTGCTGCTTATATTTTAGTGTGCATCTTCCTATATAGCATAATTTCTCAATCCATTTTCCTTGAGAATTTTCAGACTTGAGTACTCTTAAAATCCGATTTTAAACAAATCTGTGGACTATTTTTTCATCAGGTGAATGTGTCTGATGTAGTCATAACTTGCTACAGTCTACTAACCATCTCCTTTCAGTTTTAATATCCAACTCACCAACAGCGTTTCCCTCTGCCTTTTTTGTAACCCCTAGATGGCACTGGAGAGCTGCAAAACAAGCCCAGTCTGAGTGTGTGCGTTTTGTGTGTGTGTATTTGCAGTTCCTTCAGTCAGAAAACGGATGCACGGTCTCCACCTTGCACGTTACAGGCTTTCTGCTGCTGTCACTGTTTAACTCTGCTTTACTAGCTTTGGATGGAGGCGAGCTTCTCTCCCATAGTGTGAGTCAGGGCTGATGCGAGGCCCCCCACACCCACCAACAGACCTCAGGCCATGTCATGCTTCTCCATGCATCTCCCCTCACATTCTGCATGCTGTGTCAGCTGTCTATGAGTGGAGGAAAATCATGTTTTGGATGAGAATCTAGTAGATGTTAGAGTTCTTATGCTTTGCTTTGCTCTTTTTTTTTTTTTTTTTTTTTTTTTTTGAATCTGCAGACTCATTTTCTACATTGATTTTTTTTTTTTTTTGGCGGGGGGGTTATTTTTTTTAAATTTAATAACTGAATTGAATTTATGAAATTGTACTTTTATTTGTAACTGACAGCATGATTAAATCTAACTTTCTGTTAAATAAACACACAAGGGGCAGTAACAGACAGAACGAATGGACAAACGAATAAAGGCCACTAAATGAGCAACTGTCAAATGTGGCCATTTGTGTGGCCTGTACACTTCATATATACCTAGGCAAGTGAAGTAAACTGCTGTAATCTTTGTGTTTTGAAAAATTGTCTTTTGATAGAGTTGCTTGAGGACATAATGGGAGACGAGTTTTATGGGCTGTATCTTGTCAAAATGTCTCTGTTTTTGGCACCATGCAATTGCAGACTTTGACTGAAGTCTCCACTGGGCTCAGACTCTTTCTCATAATAAAACATGCTCCCTCTGGTCCATCACCTCAGCTAGATGACAGCGCTGTATTGTTTTTAAGTCGAAGGAGCTGATGCGCAATTATATTTAATGTTCTTTTTGAAACTTGAAAGGTTGAAGTTAAAGTGATTCTTTCATTTCATGTAGTGTATTTTGCTCCTCTGTGTTTTTTTGTCATTGCCTTGATCTATTTATTTTGGCAATGACATTAGAATTGCCATCAGTTTATCTTATGAAAAGCAAAGGACTCTCAAATGTTGTTACAGATACTCATCTGTGTTCTTGTTTAGTGTCTTTCTTTCTTCTGCTGCCCGTACAGATGAAGGTCAGCAGCGTCTGATACTATTTTGGAATGGAAATTCAGAGACTAATGGCAGTGTTGTTCCGTTCACGAAGAGTCAGCGTGTCTAATTGAATATAGATCACAGAATAATTCTCTGATTTGACATGATAAAAGCTACTCTGACTCTGTTGGGGCAGCCATAAGTACCTTTTCAAGATGCTGATTTAATACGCACGTTCAGGATTTAGAAAGTGGCATGGAGAGAGAGAAGAAACAAGAAGGGAGGAAAAAAGTCCTCTCTCGGGCCCAAATAGTCAGGCCCCAGAGCTCTTAATTATATCAGAGCGCTGAAAGGAGAGCCGAGCCAGTGCTGCCGTGCTCATTTGCATTATGCATTAAGGTTAGCCTTTGTGTTGATGAAGAGGGCTGTATTGGTGCTCCTCTCCTTCCACTCTTTCGCTTAATGCCATCTCTGAAGGCACTAAATGGAGAAGTTCCTGCGTGGTTTGTATCTCAATGTCATGTGCTGTTTAGACTGTACGGACCTCCCACTCGCACCAGGAAATGTGATAAATCATTAGGATGGAGGAATGGAGGAAGGATTAATGGAACCGGGGAACAGACAATGGGCCAGAGTACATTGTGTCTGTTCAACAGCACGCTGAAATCCTTAGTCATTAAAGGCCCTACGCGCACATTCTCTTCCATGCTTTTAGATCTTGTTTTCTCTCCAACCAAAGTGGCCCTCTGCGTTTGATATCAGGATGTGGACATCCATTCCCTCTGTGGAGTCTGTAATTGGGAGTCACTGCTGAAATGCTCCCTGGTGGCTAGTCCTCTAGCAGGCCATCTGATGCCCAGGGCAAACATTTTCCTTAGCAATTCATCTGGGAGACTAATACCGTGCAGAATAACCCAAGGAAGTTGAAGTTTATTCTGAAAGAGACACATATTAAACTCCACGGATGAAAGGTGGGGGTATATATTTTTCTGAGTTTGTGCTGAGGTGCGATTTAAAGAGAGAAAACCACATTATATGCTAGTACCTTCTGGAAACGCCTGGGGCTAAGCACTTTATTTTAAAATTGGTGAATCCTGTGTATTGCCAGGCTTTGCAGCCAGTTTGCCAAGTGGAATCGTGAAGTCAATTTGAAATTAGTCCAAAATAAATGTCATCAAAATCCAGATTGCAGCTTTAAAACCCTTTAAGGTCTCAAAGATGTGCAATCCCATCGAGTCAGTAAACTACTTTGACATTTTTCATTGTAATGATTTGTAATCGCATGGCAGTAGAGAGAAATAGAGCGTCTACACCTTTAGATAAAATGTAACCTAGACTTCTTCCCTAAAGGGATAGTTACCCACAAATGAAAATTGTCATCATTTACTCAACCTCATGTTGTATTTGCTTGTTGCATATTTTCATTTGTAGAGCACATGAAAAGAAAATGTACTTGACATGTTTTGTCAGTGCAATAAAAAGTCAGTAAGTATTGATATAGTTTTGGATTTCATTTGATATCTTTTGTTAGTTACGGCTAATGCTTTCAGCGTTAGACTGCGTTAAGGCCAAAGTCTGTGCTCCTCTGGTGTAAGATTAGTACATAACCATTAAAGGGCATTGCTGGACCGCTTTCAGTGAGTGAGCGTGTGTGCATTATGCATCTCAGGGTTCGATGGGTAATGATGATTTGGCTCATTATGAATCATAACGTGAACCAGGGGAAAAACTTGCCCAGAAACGACATGCAGGAGAAGACCTGGGCAGACGGCCATGTTTCCCAGGGACTGACCGCCTTGGCACGTGCATTCCACACACATACGCTAGATTTTGTTTTATTTTCTGCTCTTAGGAGCATAGAGAGATACTGAACTATTTAATTTTTGTAATTTATTGGCAATCTTGTCACTTACAGACACAATTTATCTTATTTATATTTTTGGGGCGTTCAGTTAAAGAATATGGCAGTAAGGAAGGTGGGGGCATGTCCCAGATATTTGCTCCACAAAAAGCTCAACACCTGATACATTAAATGAGCTCCCATAGGACTCAAGCAGTGGAATCAGATGTGCAGCACGCAGCAAGAACTCATGCACACACTGACATCCTTGAGGACTAGCCCTTTCCTCCACGTTTTGGGGAACTGTGCATTCTCTTGTTGTGGAAAAACTCAGTTCTCACATGTTGGGATTGCTATTAGACATACAGTACAGGGGCCAGAGTTGTGTTGTTTGACTAAATAAATCTCCTTAAAAAGGTAGAATTCTTGGTAAATGATGAAACAAAAGCTGTGATAATCAAAACTTTTTTTATTATGTCTTTTTGGAAATAAATGCAGTAAAGCAGTTTTATTTGAACATATTAACATGTATTATTTTTGTCCACCAAATCGAAGTGCTTTTTTGTCATTAGATATTTTAATTTAAAATATATAAGCTATGTTTGCATTGCAAATATTTAAAAAAAACTTGTCTGCAAATTCAAATTGTATTCTGCAAATTGTATTGAATGCATATGCAAAATATCATTTTTTAATTATTTGATTTTTTTTATCATATTTTATTAATTGTTTTTTTAATAACATATGAAACCAACATAGCTACTGAGTTTTTTTAGAAGTGGGAACTATTTATTTATTTTAAGATTTCAAATTTTTATCATCATCATAATCATCATCATATAATATCTCTGCATCAATGGCAGATAAGGCACCATAATTTCAGAGACTTTTCCTGGCTCTGAAGCTCCAGCATGTTGTGACATTCGGCCATAACACAGTGTTAATTATCACAACCACAGGAAGCTGAGCAGGTTGATGGGACATTTTGATGATGGTTTTTTTATGCCCTCGCTTGCTCTCGACCCTGATTGGATGGGAGAAGCTCTGGCATTTTAGAGGCATGTGTGACCTGTCCTTTAAATGGATGATCAATTCCCTAAGCATGTCTGACATTTGCTTATGCGCTGCTGTTTTCTGCTTGCATGTAATTATAGACAATATTGCAGAGGACAGAGCCGACTGGAAAAGCAGGGGATGGGCTGAGCTTGCCAAAATCATTATTAGAACAAACAAATCATCTAACAAAGTTTTCAAGTTCAGTCTGTTGATGCTCAAAAGGCTTTAATATAAACTTTAATATCTTCTATTTTACTGTTCTGGATAATGATATCTCATGCGAGCCAAGTTAGTGCATACAAAGATAGAGAATAAACCCTGGGTTATCAACCATATTTCTTTTAGTTCATTTTTTTTTGTACTTTCTTTTGTTTGCTCATTCTTTCTATCGTTTGTTCATTGGGTGGCTTGTTCATTCTTTTTTCACTCATTCGTTGGGTTGTTTGTTGGGTATTTCTTTCGTTCTTTCTTTAGTTCTTTCATGATTTCATTTAGACTGATTTCATTTAGATATTTCATTCTTTGGCTCTTTCATTCATTCATTTGTTCATTCCTTCTGTCTTCTTTTGCTCTTTTAGTTCGTTTTTTGATTTGTTTGTACTTTTGTTACGTTATTTATGCATTATTTTTATTTTGTGTGCCTAGTTCTGTAATGGTTGAAAATCCCTGGTCTAGACCACTAAACTTCATTGAGAGTATGGTAGCGCTATAGCTTAATAGTTACAGATCCAAGTTTGTTAGCGCACAAGTTGCTGGTTTGAAGCCGCTAGAGACCTAAAAGTGGCTGATGTTACTTCGATTTTATTTTTATTTTGCCCTTGAGCATGGCGCTTAACCCTGGATGTTTCAGTCAGTCTCATCAATTAGTGTACTGTAAATCACTTTGTATGAAACTGTCCGCTAAATGACACCACTAACTAATGAGAATCAGGTTCACAGCACCTTAAGGGGAGTGATAGTTACAATTACCTAAGGAAACTTAGCTTCATGGTTTATTAATGTCATAACCTGCACAGAGTTGATCTAATTGGCCTGTTGTCAGGCTAGGAGGGCTCAGCACTAAGCAGACAGGTCGATCCGTGACCCAGGGCATGCTCCAGGATGTTTACCTCCGCTCCTGTGATTCCTGACAGAAGACGCCACCAGGTGATTGGAGCTTCTGCTGTGAGATCATGACTTGGCTGCTTAATGTGAGATTCTCGTTGTTTGATGTTGCCGCTGCGAGCCATATTCATGTGTAAAGATTTGTTTGGATAATGCGGGTTTCAAAGAGCAGGCTTGATCCTGAGCGAGCATCCCCCTTATCCAAGACTTTTTTTTATCTTTTTTGTCGTCTACGGGAGTTTTAGTGTTATTTTTCATTAACGTGTAATGGGATAAACTACTCAGAACACAAACCAAAATCCTGGTTTTTAAGGAAACACTCATGTATGAAGCAGCCCAAACATGGTTCTGTAGCAATAAACGAAAACTTGAAAAATAAGGATTTTCTTCCTTTGGCTCTCATTATTTTTTAAAATAGCATCTAAACAGCCAGAATCTCTTCTGAAACCCCAAATATAATGGTGTGCGGGGTTGATATTTTGCCTCGGATTTGCTGAAGATTCAGCTATTGAGTGGAAGGGAAGCAAAAAAGCCAATGTTTGCTTCCCTCAAGTCACAAAAAGCTGTCACCATGGTGATAAAGGAAGAACTATAAAGGAAGGACAGGATAGTAAAGAGAGAGAACAAGAGATGGGCGGAGAGTCTTTCAGTAGAAGCAGCTGTATCTCTTGTATGTGATGATTAAGACCTCCGTCTCCTGCGGTGGGGACAGTCAGGGCAGCAGCCCACAGGCCCAGTGCACCATGGGTAGGATAAGGAGGGCCAATCCTGTGGTGTAATGACCTGCTGCTGCTGACCATGTCGGTTTCCCGCAGGTCATGTTTGTGTCCTGGCTGCAAGAATCAACAATTCCTGTTAAGAAAATAAAAATGTATATGTAGGGAACAGTGTGTACAATAAATTGAACACAAGAAAAATCATTTACCCGGAAAGAAAGAGAAACTTCTAATGGATGTATATAATGGCAGCTGAAAACACACAGAGCACTTGGTTATCTGATCAGAGTGAGTTGTCTGAAGTTGGTCAGAATCAGCATGCTGCAGGTCTCGATGAAAAACAAGAAGAAACATTTTGTCTGCCCTTCCTCTCTTTTTGAGTTCTTCTCATCCTCTCTGTGTGTATGTCCTGTTGGTTGCACATTCAAAGCGGCCAACACTTTCCCTTAGGTCTTAAATATATTTTGATCCCCCCTGTGTGGAAAACACCACAGAAGCTGCAGTCTATATGTGGGAAATACAGACACACAACCACATAAACTGCACTGCACATCACGAACATTTAACACTTGAAAAAATTAGGCTAGTTGTGTGGACAGAGCTGGGTAGATTACTTAGAAACTGCAATCCGTTACTTATTCCAAATTACATGAGTTGTTTATCACATTGATTTAAATCGGATGATCTCATACTGTATTGATTCTAAAAATACAAAGAGTAAGAAAATATATTCCATTCGTTGTAATTTAAAAGTGCATTGAACATTAGGTTACTTCAAGTTTTCCCAAACTGGGGTTTTGTAAATGAACTGCAGGGGCTTCATGAGTTGAATTAAAAGCTATTAATTGATTAAATCATAAAAATGGAAAATTAAAACGAGTCATTTTAGAGTAGCATCAATCAAAATAAAACAACATTTACCCCCCCCCCCCCCCCCCAAAAAAAAATTTATTTGTTTACCTACATGTCATGTGACCCTTAACCAACCAACATGCAAATTTGATACTTAAAGCTGCAGTCCGTAACTTTTGGTGCTCTAGCGGTTAATAAACGGAACTGCATGCGTCTTGTGGCACTGTAGCTGGAGCTACTTCTCTCTGTTTATATCTATGACGAATCACGCAGGTACTGGGCTACTCCGCAGCGGTACCTACCTGAACCAGTCTAAACAGTCCGAATAAAAACACTTATTATAGGTGTACCGTAGTGATTCAGGACAAGCCATAAACACGGTTTGGAAAATGGATTCATTGTGTACTCGCTTATTATATAAATTTTGTAAATTTTGAACAAAAAAAAGTTACGGACTGCAGCTTTAATTGTTAAAAAATGTATTCTAAATCTCAGGGTACTTCAAGTAAATATTTTAGGTGAAAGATGTTCAGATGAAAAAAAAATCGGGAATGCCTGCATTGCATGTAAATAAGAAATAATGTGAATTTGTGTATTTTAAAATTGTGAATTCTTTGTGTGAATGTCCACAAAACACTTTCTGAATGTATATAAGCGGTAGGCTATTTTAGAAAGGAACATTTGAAAGAAGAAAAAGATGAATGAAGGAAAATCAATAAGTTATGAATAATTTATTGCTATTGTTTGAATAATATGTATTCATGTAATCAATAAAGTAACTATTCTGATTACGAGTATTTTAAAATGTAATTTAATCCAATTAAAAGTACTTGAAATCTGCATGATTACGTAATCCAGATTACATTATCCAGCTCTGTGTGAGGAGTATGAATGCATATGAATGAATCCCCACCATCAAAGGTAATTACAGAAATGATCTTGAATGGCTAAATGGCGGGTACAGAAAAGTACAATGACTTAAAGAAAAATGCAAATGTAGGCTAAATCTTGACTGTACTTGATGTATTATAACGTCAGTCAGTTTATCTTCCTTTAAAGGGCTCTTTGCAATTGACCTTGATTTTGAAGCACCATGTTTGCCTTAAATTAATTTAACTGTGCACCACTACTAACCGTGACCTTGCAAACATATATTTAATACCTGTATATCACCCAGCCCTAATGTGCAAGATACTTTGGAAATGTAAAAATGTGTGGAAGCAAGCAAAAGCAATTTTTACCCTCCGCGTCTTCTGAGAAAGGAAATCAGAAAGATAAATGGCACATAATCAATTTCCTCATTAACACGCCGTGGCTTCGAGAAACTCAAACAATGAGAAATGGGAAGGGTGTAAATGTTTTCTTATCGTGATTTGTGTCATATCTGGAAATGCACACACACTCTCATCATAAACAGCCTACTGGCTTAAAAATAGAAAAAAATATCAGCCTCTGTTAGTGTCAGTGGGAAGTATGGAGGTTTCCTGATTTTTGTTCGTTTTTTTTTTTTTATTTTTTTTTTTTCCTTTTGTACTTGTTCTTCTTCTTCTGTTATTATGTTCTACTAGCATTAAGTGGAAGAAGTAGAAAGAATCTAACATTAGAAAAAAGATGCTGACTAACTTTGTTCATTTTGCAATATTTATTTGCATTTATTTTATTTTTGTCTTATTTATTGTTTTAGTATGAGTTTTGCCAGCTAATTTCTAGTAATCGCAGTTTTGTTATGTCAGTAATTAAACAGGCAGACCCTTTGTGGAGTTTGTTTGTCACTTCTAGGAGCTCTTAATCTCAAATTTGGCAAGCAGCAGACACTCATTTTGGCATGTTTCTTTGCAGGCTTCTCCAAAAGTAAAAGCCTTTCAAACAAATAAAAGACGTTTGAAGATGATGATCAATATTCAATAGTCTGAAAATGAGGGTAATCATTATTTGCAAGTCACAAAAATCTTTTCTTTTCAAAGCATAATAATTAGTAAGGTGTTTGTTGTTCATTCATTGTTCATTCATTTTTACATAGGACATATTCTCAAGCAGTACATATTCTCTTTTAAGGCAAGTCATAGGCTTACTCTCTTTGAAGGCAAGTCAGCTTGGGCAGCTTTTTCCAATCATGCAATTAAAGCACCAATCTGCTTGAATGGGGTAAAAATGAAAAAGGGTTTGACAGTGTTAGTGACCATCTAATATTTTTCTTCTCTGTTTTTCTCTTACAGGGTAATTTGAGGAGCAGCAGTCAGATCTCTCCTCAGGAGTTTCTGAGTGAGCTGAAAGGAGGTGCCACCGATGAGAGACTGTTTGCTTGTTTAGACTCCCTCAGAGTGTCACTCACCAGCAACCCAGTCAGGTACTCACTCAAAGAAACCTAAACTGTTTACAACATTAAATTTCATATATATTAGTCATGCTTTTTGGCTTCAAAGTTTTCCTGTTTCTCTCTGACTCTGTAATTTAGCAGGATATTTTTTTTCTCTAGAAACCTGCTCAGGTTACACAAACACACTTTTCCTTTGGAAGGCATCTGCAAACTCTTACTCGCATCTAAAACTTGACAAGCCAGCTTGATATTGTAACTCGCTGAATACTCGAACACACACTGAACTATCCAGCCTAGCCACCTACCACATCTGACCTCCGACACTTGCCCGTCGGTGTGTAACTCAGCGGCGTGCCCCGTGATTTCAGACTAGAGCAACATTACACGCTGGCATTCATTAATATGTATTACCGATTGCCACGTCGCCCCAGGTTTTCCCTCCTACCTCTTAATTGTTTGATGCCGTTTGCGATGCGCTCTCCTGCTGTTCGCCTGCATTTGTACTGCAAACATGACAGAGAGGCCTCTCCAGGAGGGTGAAGATGATAAACAATTTTTGAGTAGTTTTTTTTTTTTGAATAAGCTTTACTTTTTTCCTTTTTTTGTGACCATTAAAAGTACTCCATTTTAACAGCATAGTTTTAAGTGCAGTTCACAGAGAGACGCATGCTGCGGGCGATGCTTGGAAGTGTACAATGACAGGAGAAAAAGGTTGATATGAGAGGAAATGCATATTTCATTCTCATGACTGTTAATGTCATTCTGTTGTCCTTGGATAAATGTTTTATTGTGGCTTTTATAGTTTTTGCAGACTGAGCTTTTTATTGATCTTTCAAAAAATGTAAGAATATATTGAAGCCTGCACATTTCAAGTGACTAAAGAAAGTTTTTTTTTTTTTTTTTTTTTTTTTTTTTTTTTTTAACTGTGCAATGCTAGGAGCTCCAGAATCATTTGCTTTGTAATCTGAGCACAGACTTGTAACAAGACAGTTTAATTCGTCGGATAACGTGACCTTAGAAGCACCATGAGTGAGTTACTTTAGGACACTCATTTTGTCCAGTGTCCTTTTCATCTGAAACATTTTCCTCATTCCAATCACAAAAAATCCAATAGATAAGTGGGTTAGAATGTGCATGCAGATAAAGTTATTACAGGTGGTTAAGTTTAATTTGACAGACCGCACTAAGCAGTGTGTCTAATTTCAAAGTGTATGGGTGGAAAAATAAACCTCATCTGTGATGATGAAGGAGGAGAGAAAGGGAAAGTCGAGAGCACGTTTGAGCAGGAGAGTCGGTGTTAAACTGTTTTCTTCAGCGCTGCATTCTTTATTGGCATAATTCATGAAATGTCATGATTTCTATTAGCACCCAAACGTTGTTCTGGCACATGCAGCTGTTCGTTATGGCCGTGAACGTCACGGACGGAATGATCCACAATCGGAGAGCAATGGCTGACCTTGTGTGGAGAGTGTACCCTGAACATTACTCACACCTGGCACCTTATCGTTTGTTCCTGTGCAAGGTTAAAACTCCTCCAAACAATTCAATCTTTTTTTAATTTGTGTTTTTGCCATTGTCTCGCAACAGTATGACACAAAGTTGTTTTATTTGGCTATGCTGGTGAAAGCCTGCAGTGTTGTATTTTTATAGGTCCTTGTTGTAGGATGAATAAAGTCAAGATAAGGATAGGAAGCAAAGACTAGAGTTAGGGGTTGGCGATATGACCAAAATCTTATATCACGATATGACTAATTTTATATCACGATAACGAGATATATCACGATATAATAATTTTTTTTCTTTTAAAAAGGTTTTTATGATATTAAAATCTTTGATACCATAGAATTGTCCTTGTCACCAGTGTCAATATCAAACTAATACAAGCCTTAAAAAAAAAATCAAGCTCACTGAAGATAAATAAACAGTCAGTGATGAAATAAGGATAAGAAACTAATTGCAAGCAACAGGACAAACTATAATAAATAAGAAATGCTACATACATTGTGTAAATTAATTGGTCTTCACTGTTAATTCTATCTATCTATCTATCTATCTATCTTAGATATAATTAACACGTGTATTATGTATAGATTCTATACATATAAATATATCATTATTATTTTTTTTAATTTATTCTTGTTAAAGTTACAAAAATGATTTAGTCAAGAGCAGTGAGAGATTTTCTAGCAATGTGCTATGATTAATATGAATGGCAGACAGAACAAATATTGGACAGCTTCCCCTTTTAGACCGAAGTCCGGATCCAATATACTGTTACATATGCGTTTTCTCTTTCAGCTGTTTACTCTCTCTTCAGACCTAAACCGCTGTGTTTATGAGGATGCTTGCAAAGACGGGGATTCTGACGCATATAAGTGTGTTTATGTAATCGTTCAAAGCCAATAAAGTAGCAAAATAAATAAATAAAATGCGTGCTGCTCTCACACAGAAACCGAGACGGCACACGCATATAGCTCTGTTGTTTGTGTTTCAACTAGGGGTGGAACGGTTCAACTTTTTCACGGTTTGGTTTGTATCACGGTTTTAGAGTCACGGTTTTGGTATGGTTCGGTATGTTTAGGGAAAAACTAGACTGTCAAATAAAAATAAAGAAAATAATAATAATCTATCTAACTACAAGCAAAAACACAAATAAAAATACAATAGTGTAAAGATACAAATAAAATAATCAGTGATTTTCATTTTTTTTTTTTTTTTTAGGTAGGTCTATAGCATTAGTTTTTAGGTACAGAAATTGAATAAAGTAATCAAATGTAAAACAGCATTGCATATTTGACTGTATAAATTAAAGATTAATCTTTATTAAAGTTACAAAAGCGATTCAATCAAGAGCAGTGAGTGATTTCTTTGTTGTTGCTGTTTGATTAATATTAAGAAAGTGCTGTCACTTTAAGAGAATGCGCTGATCCAGTGCACTGATACTGTACGTTCAGCCGGCTATGTCTGCTATAGGATACTTACCAAGACGGGCATTTTGACATAATTTTTGTGTGAATTTGTCCATTCAAACACAATACTTCAGAGAGAGCTTAATATTTGCGCGCGTTCTGAGGCGTGGGTTTGCGCACTTCGGATGAGCGCACGCACAAATCTTCTCACTGCGCGCGTGAGCTCGTGTCCTCTGGCTCTTAAATGTTTAAACTGGCAAAGCTTACATGAGTTTAGTTTAAACAGATATCAAAGTGTGCTGTTCAGGTCTCACCTGTGCGCGCGCGCTATCAACACTCGGGTGATGACAGAATAAATGCTCATATTCCAGCATACGGCACTCGCATTGAACGAGTGAATGGTTTGTCCACTTTTTTTTTTTTCATCGCTGCTATTGTAATGTACTGGGAAGCCAGAATGCGCATCCATTAACAGAAACATACATTTGCCGAACCCTGTTTGTTTTACGTGTTATTTATAACAAACAAACAATATTACACATGCATTGTCAGATTTAAGTTGAACCGCGGTCCTAGCGCGTGCCGAACCGTATGTGGAGAACCGTACGGTTCGAATTTTTTCCGCGAACCGTGCCACCCCTAGTTTCAATGGCTTAAAATCGGTTGTTTTAAAACTGCAGTGCTTAAAAACGCATGCCCGTGCTATAGATGTAGTCCCTCGTTTAGGAACGAGCTCGTCGTTTTGTTCTGGTCGTTCTCCACCTGGTTCTGTCTCCCCTTCACGCCCCGTGGTGGCATGTAAAGATCGCAGTCATCCAAATGATGAAAAGTATTACCGTAAACAATGTATTTTGCGACACCATGAAATAAACAATAGAACATATGAAATGATAGACTTTTTATTTCGTCCATCCGATATATATCGTCATATCGCACAGCCCTAACTAGAGTAAAAGTTGTTTTGTTGCTAAAAAGGTTAACTGAGTGCGAATGCTCAGTCAAGTGGAAATGCACAACATTTAGAAACTCACAGTGGTTTTTTGTTTATTTAAGACTAGATTAGCCTGTATTTTAGGTTATGAGGACCTTGATGAGTATTTCACAGTGGGGGTGGAAATGTAGAGAGTAATTCTTCTAATAGACGACATGACTGATCCATGTAGCCTCATTACTGTGAACTTCTCTAGATTCCACATGCTTTGCAATAAGAAGCAAGAGAGAAGGCCGTGACAATTCCCTAATGAAAATGGACATATGGTATTTTATCATAACTAGGATCCCCACAGGTCCCTCTCAGCGATTCCCAGTTGGAACGTCTGGATGTTGATATTCGCATGCAGTCAAGGCTGATATTGGCCCACATTGGAAGTTATTTTACCATTATGACAGTTTCTTCTTTTCTTCTTTTCCTTAGAGGCTGAGAAACATGGCCTCATTGCAAGATAGGTTGTTGCTTCTTATTATTAATTTTGGCCAAGAGATGCACACTAAATTGGCAACCATATTGGCATTAGTCGCTATTAATAGTGTTGAAATTGTTGGCCATCAGTCTACCAACAAGTTTTTTTTTTTCTTCAAATTTTATGCCAAAATTACTAGATTGAAGCTTTACTTTGAACACTTTAAAAGGAAAATGGGTAAGATTCAATAAGATTCAATTCGTAAACATTATTTAATGCATTAGGTGTCATAAATTATCATTAAACACACACACAGACAGATACGTGTATACAAATAATTATCAAATCTGTTGTTTGTGCTAAATACAGTGTCACCTCTATGGAGGCCTGAAATGCAACCAACTAAACACAAAACTTTTTTTTTTTTTTTTTTAAGATCCTATCAACTGCCTTACATTTTATAAACCAAAAATTGGACTGATGTGATCGAGGGAAGGTAGCGTTTCATCCCATCAGAGTCAAACTGAGCATTTAACCTGCGCCCACAAAGGTGACGATTGTACCTGCCCATGTTTGATTCTGTTAGCTGACGTACGAGGTCCTTCATGTCAACAGAATGAGATGTACTCTGGGGAATCCACTCAGACTGCACCAAGGATCAAAAACATCAAACACGGTGTTTTTAATAAATAAATTCTACTATTGTTTTCTTCAGAGTTCAGCTTGATATCTGGGATTCTTTGTAGCGATGGATTAAACGCATCAATCATAGTGATTTAAGCTGAATGCTGATGACATTTTGATAAATGCTCTTTGTTTTATGCTTCATCCTGTTTGCTGTTTTACTTGTCGAGTTGAGACAGTTCTATCCAGTTAGACAGTTCTAAGTTTAGTTTTAATTTCATATAGATATTTTGCTGGCCGTAGGATGATATGAGCACAGTTTTGTGTTTTCTCTGTGTGTGTGGTTGGTAATGATGTGCTTGAGTTTTGTGATCATGTGGGTGAGGCTGGCCATCCTTTGCTTGGCTGGCGTTTGATTTGTACTGTCATCCTCTCTCCTCCTCACGTGGGGCATGAACACCAAGGATATGTAGGGGGCGTAATTTATACCCATACTTCCTCTTCTGCTCAGGCGAGGTGTCTGATTGGATGAGTGAGTGATGTTTCCATTACCCGTGTGTGCCATTGTGAGTGACATTGATTTTCACTCCTCCTTCACTCCTTTTTTTTGTGTCAGTTCAGGAGTTTATCCTCCCATTACAGCAGAATGCTAAATGATTTTGAAAAGACACCTGTTCTGATTTAGCAGGCCTTATCGTGCTCCACTGACTGTGACTGGTTAAATATTGAACGGGATGACCTAAACGAGGACAGGGCATAGTGGAAGAATGGTTATCGTTTCCTTTTTTATGGCTACTCCTTTAAAAGGATTATCATCTTGTCATAGAATATCTGCCATTCTTAACTAAAACAATAGAAAATACAAAAAAAAAATCTCACTTTTTATTGTGAACTATAGAGAAATTCCTGATGTCATTGTATCTTTGCCCATCACGTCACTCTTGCTTTATTATAAAACCTAGTGAGATGACTCAGGCAGCTGTTATGAACCATTTAAGTGACTGGTTTGGAACGTTCTTCATAGGTGGCAGCTCCACAAAAAACAAAGTGACTCGCAACTGATTCCAGTAGACCTTAGTCAGGGTAGCGCCATATTTAATTTTTGACAGACATGAAAACAAAGCTGTGAGAGATAGACATGCGTTCAATGGATTGTACTGTTGTTTTACAACACACTGATTGTTCAGTTAATAAAAAAAAAAAAAAGACAGCATAAGTCACCTGCTGTTCTGAACTACTTCTGTCTCAGGAATGTGCCTATGATGCCTCAAAAGGCAGTCTATGTACGCTCACTAGGTTTTGAAACAGCTATTGATATCACATAAAAATCACAGTTCTTCCGTGTGCAATCATCAGCACTTTTCATCCTCTCTCTCTTTCTTGCTCGCTCTTGCTCTCTCTCTCTTGCGCTCTCTTTCTCTCTCTCGCACCCCTTTTGCTCTTTTTTTCTCCCTCCTATTTATCCCAGTGTCAACTCTGGACAGATGTGCTCTTGTCCCGACATGTGTGGGGAGATGGAATAAAAAGCATGTAATTTCCCTTGGGTCCAATAAAATGGCCTGCCAGTTCTCTCCTGAAAAAAAAAAAGTTTCTGCCCAAGTTATTTCAGAAAGAGAAAGTGTTTCTTTCGTGACTGGCCCACTCTGTCACTTCTTTTTCTGTTTCCTCTTTCTCTCTGCCATGTTTCCAAAAGACCCGTTAGTTTTCCTCTCTGTGATGGCTGAAAATGTGCAAGACACTTTGATGTAAGGGAAGGATAGGGAGAGAAACAGACTTGAGAAGAGTGGCAGCGAGTGGAAAAACAGCAAGATGAAAATAAGGGAAGTTGTCTACAAATTTATTTTGAATATCGACAAGTGCTCTTTCTGTGTGAGAAAGGTGAAAATACATTTTTTTTAAACCAAAAAATATTTAAAGATGCAAAAATGTAGGTAAACTTGCATATCTTTGCAGGTCTTCTGATGAGAAAAACCAAGTCAAGTCAAGCTTTATTGTCATTTCGCTACATGTGTGGACATACAGTGGAACGAAATGTCGTGTCTCGCAGGACCACGGTGCTACATAAATAAGCATAAATATAAACATACAACATTAGACGTAAGAACAGTTTTTAGACCTACATAGCTAACTTACTGAATTGGTAATCTGACTATACATATACTATAAACAGTTGACTATACTAGGGCTGCAGCGATTCGTCGACGTCATCGATTACGTCGATTATGAAAATACGTCGATTAGCATGGAATGCGTCGACGAGTCGCACCTTTAGCCTCGCCCATTGCACGAGCCTGCAGTTATCGTTAAGACAGAGTGTTTAACACAAAACAAGACTAGAGCAGAAGGTAAAGGCTAGTATGGCAATATCACTTCATAGAGTTGCGTTCATAGAGCATTATTATTATATGACAGTCAGAACCGCATATAT
>JAFVLL020035488.1:0-11339 GCA_021397915.2 Tor tambroides
ACACACACACACACACACACACACACACACACACACACACAACACTAAATTTTAAATTGTTCATAGAATTCTAGAATTGATTTGTTCTATTTTGTTTAATTATATATACATGCATGAATTTATTTTTTTTTAATTATTATTATTATTTTTAAAATACATATCTGTTCTTGTCAGGGTTCGGCCTTGACACTCTGTCTTGTGGTTGTTCTTGTGTTTGCACATGGCTGTGTTTTCGTCAGCCATGTGCTTCTCTAGCCCCTCCTCCTTGTTTCATCTTTACCACACCCTCTTGTTAGCCCTTGTTGAGTCCTTGTTAGTGTAATTGCTTTCACCTGTTCCTCGTGTGCTTTCCTCCCTATTTATAGGGCCCCTTGCCCTATTGTCTTTGCTGGTTCGTTATCATTCTCACTCCTTCTGTCACTGTCTTTGTCTCGGCCTGTGGATGTGGTTGAGTATGTGTTCCTGTCTGGTTGGCCTTGTGTCCTTGTCTTGTCTAGTCCTTTGTAGTTCCCTGTTCTTGTCTTGCCCTGTTTTGCATTTTTGTCTGTTTTGCCTTTGCTCTTATTTTAATTTTCCAGTTCTTCTAGTCCTGATCTTTTGTTTTGCATTTGTTTGATATTCTTTTAGTTGTGTTGGTTAAATTTGGTAATTATTTTGTTACTTAAGGTTTTTATCAGTTCTTTTTATTTATCCCTACCTGCTTTGTGTCAGGGTTCTGTCGTGTGTGTCATGTGTTCCCGCCTCTTGTGTCCATATTTGGTTTGTTTCCTGTCCTTGTTTCAAGTGATTATTAGTTAAGTGTTGTCCAGCCGTGTCTGTCTCATTATCCTGTGTATATTAGTTCATGCCCGTTCAGTTTCGTGTTGTCTGGTCTACTCGTTACTCCCCGGTGTTCCTGTCTGTCTCAGCCTTGCCTTGTCCTGCCCTGATGTCATTAAAGACTATTATTTGAAGTTGCGTCCTTGTCAACGTGTTCCTGTGTCCTCCCTCGTGTGTGCACCGTGACACTTTGGAGTAACTGTGTTCCTGTGAAGTCTTGTCTTTGTGTTAGAGTTCCTGTCCTGACTTGTTCCTGTGAGTCCTGACACTGGTTCTCCTTGCCTGGCACTTGGTTTGCTTCAGAGTTGGCAGCCAACAATTCTCAGCTCTATGATGCCTTGTTTGGTCCTCCCTATCTGCCTGGTCTTGCCGCTCCTTTTGCCGCTACTGTAATCTGCCAGTTGCTGTCTGAGACTGTTCCAGTGGCCTTCCCTATCTGTCTCTTGGTTTACGATGTTCCTGATGTCATTTCAAATGTGTACCTCAGTACCCTCCTGTATCAGTCTTTTTTTTAGTAAACCTGTCACTCACTCTGCAACTGGGTCCTCCTTCCAGATCCCCTGACAGTTCTATTTAATGTAAACACTATGCTTTGGCAATACATTGTAATTGTCATGCCAATAAAGCACATACTGAATTGAAATGAACCGTGTGATTCTCATGATCCTGCATCCATTCCTAAAACATTTCTAATATGATGTTCTCTGTGATTATGAGTTGACGATTGACTCGTTTCTGAGAACAGATGAATCTGCAGGACTTTACCTCTGTCTGAGATCTTTTTGACCTCCTTGCAGAAATCCGTGAGTTTGTCTCTCAGCTGATGAACAGATTCTCTCAGGCCATCAGAAGAGAAGAGAGAATCATCAGTTATGTCTGTAGATTCAGGAGGTGATGAGAGAGACTGGAATCTCTATGGAAAACACAAATCAACACTAATTTTTTTTCTTCAGTAGAACAAAAGTTTTTTTTTTTTTTAGCTGAAACCGTGGTCCTTGGAGATTCATAAAATGCAAGTTAGTGGCTTCCTGTCTTTGATAATAAAAAAGCATATCAAGAAACACAAAATTAATACCTGTGAACTCATTCAGCGCTCCCGTTCCTCAAAAAGTCAGTAAGCTGAGGAAACAGTTTGACTTGGACCAAAGACCGATGAGCCACTGATTTGCGCATGTGTGAACCGAACACATGAATGTTTTAATGGTTTGTCATTGTTTATATAAAAAGGTGAGAGACTAGTTTATTCACTTTATATGCTTTAGACATGTAAAATATCCACATTTCACATCATAATTGGGTGTTTTAATATTCTAACTGTGTATATATAATTACATGATTGAATGAACTAGTGCATTGAACTAGTAATTGAACTAGTGAATTGAACCAGTTCATTGAAAATAACTGTCTGAAAGAATTGGATTTCCACGTTGCCTGAGGGTCTGGATTACCGGTAATAATGTTGTAAATAATGTTCAGTTTCTTGTATTATCAGGAGCCACAGGTATTCATTTTGTATTTCCTGATTTGCTTTATTTTTATCCCGAAAAATGTGCACCCGCTGACTTGCATTATATCTGTCATGATCTCTAGCTGGAGTGCCCATGAGCTCCTCTAGAGGCCACATACTCCATTCTTTACCTTCACCTTCTCACCCCATCCTTACTCTGTATGCCGCCCAAAACAGAAGACTCAGCCATTCCCGGATCCAGCGGCTTTTTGAGTGTTTCCAGGTCAATCATGGACCCAGCAATCAGGTTAGTTTGCCTCCATCAGGGAATGCGTTCTCTTAAGGACCACATTCAAGACTTTGGACATTGCATATCTCTCTGATCTCTCATGTCATGGACTTGTGAAGTGAAGTGAAGTGACATGTGGCCAAGTATGGTGACCCGTATTTGCATTTAACCCATCCAAGTGCACACACAGCAGTGAACACACACCCGGAGCAGTGGGCAGCCAATGCTGCGGTGCCCGGGGAGCAGGTGGGGGTTCGGTGCCTTGCACAAGGGCACCTCAGTCGTGGTATTGAGGGTGGAGAGAGCGCTGTACATTCACTCCCCCCACCTACAATCCCTGCCGGACCTGAGACTCGAACCCACGACCTTTGAGTCTGTCTTTTTAACCATTAGGCCACGACTTCATGAACCATTGACTTAATGAACCATTGAAGTCAATACTCATTCGTAATGGTCCTCATGGGTTGCTTTGTCAGTTTCTGGATTATGCCCTGCTGTTATGTGGTTCCTCCTTCACTGTTGGGACTACTGAGGAGGATGTTTCCCCTAAACATTTTTTTTTGGTGGTTGGCGGAGGGGGTGGTTAGAGATTCCCAAGATGACTGCCAGCCCAGAGCCTCCAGCTGTCATGGATGTCATCCGACAGTCTTCAGCCCTCATGATCAAAGACATTTGGGGCTGATTTCCAGTTTGGTGGACCCACTGTTGGTTTCGGCCAGAGCAGCAGGCATCCCAAGGGCTGTTCCCATATCCTCAGTGCTCCCTGTAATGGTGGTAGCCATGCTGTTTGTTTGGGCTACACACTACTCTACTACTCCTCCTGAGCCTGCTCCAGTCCACGAATCTGCTCCAGAACCCACTCCGGTCTGTGGGTCTGGTCCAGAGCCTGCTCCAGTCCATGAGTCTGCTCCAGCTCCTCCTGAGCCGGCAGTGTCCCCTTCTGAACTCTCAGCCTGTTCTGTCCCGGACAAGGAGGCCATCTCTGAACCCTCTGCTTGCACTGTTATGGCCAAAGATGCCATCTCTGAACTGTCTGCCTGTCCTGTTACTCCCACAGACGCTGTTGTTAACATCTCTGTGCTCTCTATTCCAGTCCTGCCTGATCCGCCTTGGTGGATCCCTGCACCATCTGCTCCACCGAAGTGGTCCTCAGTGCCATCAGCTCCACCCTGGTGGTCATCAGCTCCACCGTGGGGATCTTTGGTCCCGTCTGCTCAGCTGTGGTGGTCCTCAGCTCCATCAGCTCCGCCCTTTTGGTCTTCAGCTCTGCTCTGGTGGTCTTCTGCTCAGGCTGCTCTGCCCTGGTTTCCTACTCCACTGGCTCTGCCTCAGTCTCCAGGTCCTCCGCCTCCACAGTGACCTGGCCCTCCATCCCTCCCTATGTTCTGCCTCCACTCCGCCTCCCTCCTGGACTTCTGTGACACTTTGGGGAGCAACTGGAAGCCACTCCTTAAGGGGCTCTGTCATGATCTCCAGTCAGAGTGCCCATGAGCACCTCTAGAGGCCACTCCTCTGTAGGAGACTCCATTTCCCAGAAATCCCAGTCGAGGAACTAATTACGGAGACATTTGTTTCCCATTAGGAGGACTATTTAAGTTGCATTCTCACACTTACACATTGCTGAGTCTTATTTAGCTGTTAGAGGACATTTCTAAGAGTTTCCTTGCCTTTGTGTTTTTGTCTTTGGGCTGTTCCCTGGTTTGTGATCATTTGCTGCCTGCCCTGACCACCTTTTATGTGGATTACTCTTTTGTTTTGCCCTGGGACATAGCTGTTTACTGGTGTTTGACCCTGCCTGTTTCGACTATGCTCTTTAATAAAGCTTGCACTTGGATCCGCTATGCTGTTGTCATGCCGCCCGTAACAATATCACCAAGGAACACAGTTTCAGCTAAAAACAAATTATTTATAGCACCTTGAATTTTTATCTGAAATCCTTGTGGGATTGATTACAGCTTTGAAGATCACCTGATCCAATTTTTAAAAAGTTGAAAAGTTAGTGAAGTTTTGAACTCTTGGTGGAGTTTGACAGCTTAATATATCTTCCGGAAGAAAGAGCTCAGAGAAATGATTCCTAAAGAGATTTCCAAAGCTGAAAAGCCATTTGTAAGTGGCGTCTCTCTCAAAAGAAGATGATCAGATGAGACTCTGACTGACGATTATATAATAAGACCCTCATAAAATGTTTCTCTGTGAGTCTCCTGTCACAGCATAATCTAGCTCAAGTCCACTATGATCCTGTTCTTCTAGAACTGTGTTACCTGCAGGAACTGGATGTGATCCTGTGTGTGTGAAAGCTGCTCCAGCTCAGGGTCTCTCCTCCTCAGATCATTGATCTCCTGCTCCAGTCGCTCCAGTCGTCCTTCAGCTCGACTCACTGCAGTCTTTTCCTGATCTCTGATCAGCCGTATCAGCTCAGAGCGGCTTCTCTTAATGGAGCGGATGAGCTTAGTAAAGACCCTCTCACTGTCCTCCACTGCTGTCTGTGCAGAGCGCTGTTAGAACACACAGTGATTCAGGCTTCAGTGAGTCTGAACTGAGACTGAGACAAACTTCTCTTCTCCTCCAGACTCACCTTATGAGTCTCCACAGCCTCTCTCAGCTGCTTAAGATCTTTCTCTTTCTGCTGGATTCTCTGCTGGAACGTCATCTGAATCTCCTTCAGCTGGTGCTGGAGGACAAACAAATGATAGTAAATCTCAAATAAAACTACTTACATTAAATCATCATGTGAACAGATGAATCCAGTAAAAGTGGAACTGATAACTAATGGCTGTAGATTTAAACTCCAGAAGGGGTGATTGATCGTTTACCACCATTGTACACAAATTAATATAAAGATTCAGATCTGTTTCACACTACAACTGTAAGTAAATTGAAACTGACACAGATGTAGAGCTTCAAACTGAAATAGTTTCTTCATAATTAATCTGTGTCTCTACACAGAAAATGCATAAACTGTTGGATCACTACACTGAGTATTAACTTGATTGCTAGTTTTAAATACCTGTTTCTCTGTCCTCTGTGCTGCAGCTGATACAGTGTCATGGTTTTTATGTTCATATTTTGTACACAGAATACAAATGCATTGTTGATCAGTAATACAGTACATTTCCAGATGTTTCTCATGTTTCTGGCAGATCATCTCCTGCAGTCGTCCAGTGGCATCGATCACTTTGTGTGGCTTACGTGAATGAAATTCCTCATGACGGTCAAAATGAGTTTGACAGTAAGATTCCTGACACACCAGACAGGACTTGACGGCTTTGTATTTTCTTCCAGTACAGACGTCACACTGCACATCTCCAGCTCCAGCGTAACAGTCAGCAGGTAGTTTGGTCTTCTTCAGTTTCTCCACCAGTTCAGCCAACATGGTGTTTGTAGCTAAATCAGGTCTTGGACTGAAGGTCTGTCTGCACTGAGGGCAGCTGTAGACTCTCATCTGATCCTCCTGATCCCACAAGCCTGCAATACAGCTCTTACAGTAACTGTGTCCACACTGGATGGTTACTGGATCCTTCAGGAGATCCACACACCGTGGACACGTGAACTCATCCTGAGAAAATCTGGCTTCTGCCATTTTACTGCATGAGAGACACAAACGCACAACAGCTCAACTACATTTTCATTTTCTCTTTCCCTTAATTCATGTGTTTCTTGTTTCCTGGTTCTGTGTTTGAGGGACATGTGTAAAACTGGCGTGTCTGCGAGTCTGTAAATCATGAAATGTCTACTAGATGTCAGTCTCAGACAAACACTCAAAAAATGCAAGTTACAGCGAAGCAGGACAACAACCTTAAAAAGTGCAGTAATACTGCATCCTAATTGCAACAGGATTACTATGTTATACCCTGAAAAGTGGGAAAATATTAATATGAGACAAAACTCCAGTGGTGTTCTCTCTACTGAAACTTTATGCAGATTTATAAGACAAATTCATGTAAAGACATTTCCAGAACATTGCTCGGTTTCTTTAAAGGTCCAGAATTATTACAGTTTCATACTGTACCAACACTAATTGTAAAAATGGTGAACTATCAACAGATAATAATCTAACTTGAAATAATCAAAACATTTCTCCTTGTAAATGAACATGCACTTTTTAAACTATTGTTCTTTATTCTGTTACTTATTTTCTCGTTTATACATACTTGAACATTTCTCAATATATACGTATTTGTCTCACATCTATTTCTTCTGTAGCATTTCCATTGTTCTCCCATTATAAACATATTTCAGGCACAAATAAACAATATTAGAATAAACACTCATTTACACATTAAACATGAAAGTCTAACATGTTAACATACAATTTCCACATGCACATCTGGTGCTTTCATGCACAAAATGGAGTCGCTACACTCCCTCTTACCAACCCTCGTTACTGTGCATCAATTATCTCATTCAAATGCATAAAACGGTTAAAATAGCCACTATAATCAGTGAAACATTATGCTTTAACCCATTTTACACTTTAAACAAAACATTAACCCTCATATCAGAAAAAGGGGAAATATTAATATGAGACAAAACTCCAGTGGTGTTCTCTCTACTGAAATTTCATGCAGATTGAGAAAACCCACAAAAATTCCCCTTAGTGTATCATCAGCCAAAACTAATCAATCACCAACATACCTTAGTTTCACGAATAGATCACAGATCCACAAGAACCAATGAAAACTAACTTTCCATTTACATTATTTGAACAAAAATCATAAACTTTTGAACCATTTAATGAACTCTTTTAATCACATTCTTTCTTGGTTTATATTATGACATTTCTTAATTACGATTTTTATCTATCACACACTCCGCTACAAAAATTTATGTTATCTCGACATTACCATTCTCTTTCAACACGAATCTTTCAGTCCCTTTTGTGTTTCACACTAGTTTTGAAACTGTTCTCTTGAAACTGTTCAGCATTTTAACATCCATGTCCATGTCCACAACAGTCCATGATTGTCCTGAACTTGATAGTTCACTTTTTATATCAAAGCAACACTTTATGAAAAAGAACAGTCTATCATTTTCTCAAAGTGCAAAAATTTAAAGAGGCAAGAAACAACAGTCCATCTTTTTGGAGTTCAAGAGTCCAACAGCTTCTAGAGTTGGGTACCGAAACCCAATATGGCACCGGTACCTATAAAGAAAGGTAAAGGAAAGGACATGACATGACATGACATGACATGACATGACATGACATGACATGACATGACATGTACAAGTATGGTGTCCCATACTCGGAATTAGTGCTCTGCATTTAACCCATCCAAGTGCAGACACACAGCAGTGAGTAGTGAACACACACCAGGAGCCATGGGTAGCAATTTTTGCTGTGGCACCTGGGGAGCAGTTGGGGTTCGGTTCTGGCTCAAGGGTCTCACCTCAGTTGTGGTATTGAGGGTGGAAGAGAGCACCTCCACCTACATTCCCTGCCAGTACAGAGACTCAAAGCCATGACCTTTGGGTTACGAGTCCAACTCTCTAACCATTAGGCCACGACTGCCCCACTAGATACCGGTATGTACTAGAACCAAATCAGAACGCAGATTTCAGTGCCTTATTTCAGTGCCACTTAAATGCCTGAGTGATCGATTAAAATATTTGTACTGTGGTTCTCTGAAACGGAAGTAAGAAGCATCATTACCGGCCCCACACATGAAAAATAATTTCCTGACTGAGAAAATGCATGTGAACAACTTAAAACTTAAAATGAAACCATCCGAGGAGCTTGTGAATGCAGCAATTACACTTGCTATGACAGCAGCAGGTAGTAGGGATGGGCGATATATCTCGCGCGATATGCATGCGCATCTCGTCAGTAAAGCCGGTTCCTTGATTAGCGCTAAATCTCCATCACCTGTTTTCAAATGGAGCGGCAGTTAATACACAGAGCCGTAGATCACTGAGAAGCTACGCAATATCGCGTTCACTCTCTTAGATGAATGGCCTTCGATAATGAACGCGATATTGCGTAGCTTCTCAGTGATCTACGGCTCTGTGTATTAACTGCCGCTCCATTTGAAAACAGATGATGGAGATTTAGCGCTAATCAAGGAACCGGCTTTACTGACGAGATGCGCATGCATATCGCCCATCCCTAGCAGGTAGCCTATCATTAGCTAGCTAAGGTAAGCTAAATGCACTTAAATTAAAATTCCTAAAGCTAAACTTCCCTTGTAATGACTTGCAAAGAGAAGCATTTCTAAACTGGTTGGCCAACAAAAGAGAACATTATAACGTTTTTACTCCACAACACCAGTCAAATGCTTCTGATGTGGCTTCTTGTCACAGAATGAGGCAGAGAACATGTTCTATACTGCAAAAAGGATATGATGATTATCAATGGATTATAAATATACTTATTCATACTTAATTATTATGAAAATACAAGAGATGGCTCGAATAACACTGATAGACAATACAATTTGTTGCAGTCAAGTGTTATTGTTTTTGTTTTATCATTCAAAGTGTTTATATCTTCTGTTTACTCTGTTACAACAATAGCAATACCTTTGTCCAAATTAGAGATTTCCTGGAGTGTCATCAGTTCTGTTACTTCTGTGATGCATATGGGGAGTTTCTGTGCGAGGGTACCTGGTACCGTTTTAAAAGTATCAATTGGCACCAGTATCATAAAAAACCAAAACTATACATAACCCTAACAGCTTCTCAAGACTACAGTCCATAAATCAAACAGTCCATACCATTATTAAAATTTCAAAGTTCAAGGACTGTTAAAGGTAGGATAGGCAATTTAAGAAAGGATAGTGATAGCAAGCTAGCTTTGAACGCAAAATCCCCACCCTTCCTACATAATCACTGTGCAAAGCCATGCCTCCTCCAAAACACATCAGCGCACTCAGGCAGACCAGAGACTAACCAGCGACACGATGCGAGATGGCGTTGGAGGACAATTGAATGCAACAATGTCAGATTACCTCATATCTTATTCACCGCTGAGAAAACATTACAGTACAAAGCGCATATTACAATAACAGCGCCTTTTACTCTCGCTGGAACGCGCTGATGACGTATAATGGCTTGTGGGAACAGGATGTGCAGAGGCAAATACATATTTTATCAGGCAGGCAGGCAGGGCAGCCTATTGTAATGTTCGAACAGAATTTGAACCATTTTATGGTCCTACACCTTCCACAGATGATATAAATACATATAAATAAGTTTAGACCACTTAACTTAGTGATTGCTATCGGGATGTGAAGAGACTTTCAACCAGCATAACAGAATGTTTTTGAACCAAATGACCTACCCTGCCTTTAAAGGAGATATTCCTCAGACAAAACAGTCCTTATTCCCTTTTTTCAACATTTAAAAGTTCAAGGAATGTCCAAAGCAGTATTCCTAAAACAAAACAATCCATCAGTTCTCCAGATGTCAGACTGTAAAAATGCAAAGAAACCTTTACCTTTAGTTTCACTTTAAGTTTACAGTCTCATTGCAAATTTAAGGCCTGTGTCACACTGGATGCACAAGCTGTGCGGAGGCGGTGCAGTAGCGGTGCATATGCAGAGCGTGAGCAGCGCGCACCCATTGTGCTTTCGCAGCTGAACCACGGCTTGTGTACTGCGATACAGACGAGTATCATCATTTATGTCGTATTTCCCAGCATTCACCTTTGAACACTGTGTGCCATCCCACATGAAAAAATACAATAGTAGGCCTAATTTATAGTAAATACTATACTGTTTTTGAACCATACTATAGTAAAGTGTATTATACTGTATATATTATAGTATTTACAACACTTTGTTAATGAATGCACAGCATACCGTAGTATTAACTATAGTGAACTGATAACTGTAATAAAAACTGTAGTATACTTTAGTTTTTACTACAGTAAACTGTAGTGTATGTAGTATAATATACCCTATAGTTGTAGAAAACTTAGTACAGTATTGGGTAAAGTAATTTGTTTATATTACTATAGTTGTTATATTACCACAGCAACTATAGAATGACCACAACAAATTAATTCAAGTACTTTACTATAGTATGGTTCAAAAACACTATAGTGTTTACTATAAATTACTATAGTATTTTTCATGTGCTTTGATGTATGATATGGCCAGCATACTCTGCTACGATGCGACCATGCCCCCCCCCTCCGAAATGATCGCGACACTGCCGCTTCTGCTCTGCTCCTGCTATGCGCTGCCGTGCCGCCTCTGCGTGCGGTGTGAATGCTCTAATCTGTTAACATGGGCGCTGGAAAAAATACGCGCTGCTTAGGCTCTGCTTAAGCGTGCGGTGTGAAACCGGCCTTCATGGCACCTGATTAGTGGACTCTATACACAAAAGGCAAATGATAACAGTATTGCTGAACAGGTGGCAACCATGTCGACAGTCCATGAGAAGACACATATGTTAATTTCTGTTGTGGTGATTGTCCGACATTATAAGTAGGTATAATCAACTTATCGTAGGTGAGTACACTTCGTGGGAGTCTTTCTTTCCTAGGCATCTGGTAAGTTTGCTCTTCTTGACCATCTTGGACACTTTTGTTAGGATCCACCCAGATTGGCCCAAAGACGGAATCCAACTGGTGGGCGAAGGTATAATAATGTGTAGGTCTTTTACTTGGGCTTCAGCAAAGTTCACTTAATTTATAAGGATTTAGTTTCAATTTTAGTCTAGCTCTGAGTTCAATCTGACACCAATTCAAGTGATCATTAAATATAGCCGATATTTCGAACCGAAAACTGATCATTGTTTATTAATTTAGATATTTGATTATTTTGGAAATACCATACTTTCAAT
>JAFVLL020035489.1:0-37999 GCA_021397915.2 Tor tambroides
AGTTTCATTTCTATAGTATTGTCCCTTGAGAAGATATACTAAAATGGTTGCTGAAATGTGAGGGGTGTACTCACTTTTGTGAGATACTGTATGTTGATTTTATGTTATTAAGGCTATAGGGCTGTATCACTTTAACTATAATTGCATCCTGCTTTTTTATTGGTTTCAGATGCTTTTTCAGATAATAATAAACTAAAATGTCTATATCACAACCTGATCTCATGACAAAAACGTACCTGTGTGAGCTTTTTTGCAACAACATGTCTTAATTTATGTATATTTTTTTATATGATTTGAATTAAAGTTGTTATGTGTTAGCAGCTGTCTGTATTTGTTCTTCTGTTTCCTTGTACTTTACTTTTAGAAAAGGCCTTTCAGTAATGGTCTGTTTCTCTGGGGAGTTCTGACAGACAGGATTGTAATTTTGCTCGGGCTTTCTGCAGGTTCTCTGGGTGTGGCACATCTAGTTGTGGCGGTGACACTTCTGTTATGGCGACTAAAGTGTGGAGCTCTTAGTGCTTTTAAAAACTTGCCTCATATAAAGGTGTGATTGTGTCATGTGTGTGTGAAAATTTGAAAGCGCTATTGACGTTTCTCACAAGAGCACTATTGAACACAGACCATAGAGGAACATGAAAGCCCACTCTCCCTTCTTTCCTTATTCATTTTGTTGTGTTTTTCTTTAGCGAGTTATTTTTTCCTGCCCTCGAGAGAGATAAAAATATCAGCTCAAAAAGTGGCAAAAGCCTCACATAATGTAAGTGGACATGTGCGCGTGTTTGTGCATGTTCATTTTTCATTGTGTCCGGTGATGTATTGATTTGTGAACGTGTGTTGAAAGGAGTAATTATCACGTTGCCCTCTCGCCGATGAGACCATCCAGAACTAAAATAATAAAATGCTCATGTGCTTTCATTAGTACAGTACTTTACTTTGCACAATTTTACAAATAAGCCAATTGATTTAGTACAGGTCACCTTGAGATTAGAAAGGAAGTGAAATCATAAGTGGACAGTCTTGTTGACCAAGTGTTTTGTGTGTTTCTCTTTTGGTTTCAGAGCAATAACATTGGACAATCAGCTTGTGGTTTTGGGGACGGTGGCAGCAGACGCAGGTCGGTATTACGTACAGGCCGTTAACGAACGTAATGGGGAAAACAAAACCAGCCCTTCCATTTACCTGAGTATTGCAAGTAAGTTTTTTTCAGCATTTACTAGCATATTTGCTTTCCAATATATGATATCCATTGGAAGTGTATGTAATGTCAATAGAACTTAGATTTTACATTCAAATAGCTCAAAGGTCATTGAAAAATTAGGGATCACTTACATTATTAAGATTAATGAACTTTGCTATGTAATTCATTAGATCTTTAGTGGGTATTTGAAGTACAGTCAAATAGGGATTAAAAGTCATTAAACTCAAATTCACAATTCACATGTTTGCATTTGGATTTTAATCAACTACTGATCGTTAAGCATCATATGTTTGTTAATGACTTGATAATGACAGTTATTTAATCTGCTTATGAGGAAAATGTTGCTTGGAATTAATGCGGATGTGTTGTGGGTTAACTTATTATCTCTGTCGTATGAAAACTTTTGTGATATTACGATCATTATCAGTTAAATGTCACAGCTGATGTACAAAACAGGCCTATCAGAGACTATATGATGGTAAATGTTATGCAATTAAATGGATTTGTAGGTTGTCAATGGCTGTATAAAGCAAAATGATTAGATATTAGATTAGATAGATATATTATTTTGGGTTCATATGGTGTGTGATTAAAACTGCAGTGTGAAATGGTAATATTTTTTTATGTTGTTCTCATTCAGATTGGCTCTCTGGGACAAAATATTGACTTTTTTTTTTGGGTGTACTTTTTAATTAAACATATTGACCCTCCCTTTCACCTTTCACATTTTCAACCATCTCATTTCTCTGTATTGTCAATATGCTGTAGAAACACTAGTGTGTGTTGTGTGGCACATTTTGTAGTTTGGTTTTTAAAGGACATTCATTTCGTCTTTCCACTGGGAGTGAAGGAGAAAGTCGTTTTTGCTCCTAATTAAAGGCAGATCTTTTCATACCTTTCTGTTTAAACAACCAGCTACTTTTTAAAGTAGAATGACATAAAAGTAGCATGCAGAAGACCTTTATAAATCTCATTTCAAATGAGTGTAAAGGAACGAAAGGGTAAGGAAAGTGTTCCATGTGAAAATCATCTCTTTAAGTCATTAGTTTCTCTGCAGTGTTTTAGGGGACAGGAGGTTTACGACTGTCAGTCAAATCCACCATTTGGAGAAATGTAATTTTTCCTAATCAAAAATTTAGAGGAAAGGAGATGTTGAAAGTAGTTTAAAGGATCTGAAACTCCAGAAACAGAGTGTTGAGTTGAATGAATATGACAAGGACATAAGAAGGGGAAAGAACAAAGAAATGATGAGTAGAGAGCTGACAGCAGGAGAGATTTAAAAAAATCACTGCTTTTTAATTGATTCATTAGAATTATTTTTATGTCCTTTTATATTGACCTTTAAGAAGTTTATGAGCTTTTAGGGTTTTTTTTTTTCTCCATATGTCCATACTGGTATGGGAGCTTTTTGAAGGGGGGCGACTCTTCGGTTGCTGGTGTATTAAAATTTCAAAAGGAACACAGCAGGACTTTTGCAAACCATAAAGTACTTGCCTATTTCCTATTTCTATGTTAAATATTAAAGAATTAATTTGTAAATGTATTTATATTATATATAAATTCTAATGTATGTATGTACAGTATCTTATAAAAGTGAGTACACCCCTCACATTTCATCAACAATTTTAGTATTTCTTCTCAAGGGACAATACTGCACAAATGAAACTTGGATATATATTAGAGTAGTCAATGTGCAGCTTGTATAGAAGTACAAATTTACTGTCCTCTAAAAATAACTCAACATATAGCCATTGTTGTCCAAATAACTGACAACAAAAATGAGTACACCCTAAGTGAACATGTCAAAACTGGGTCCAAAGCGTCAACATTTTGTAGGGCCACTATTATATATATATATATATATACATATATATATATATATATATATATATATATATATATATATATATATATATATATATATATATATATATATATATATATATTCTATTTCAAAAACCTTGCATTCTATTGGTGTTATACCACATCATAAAAATATATATCTAGCTAAATTCTAGCACATACTGTAGATACTGCTTTTAACAGACACAACATGTTCACATTGAAGCATATATCAACATTAATATTAATATTTTGAGGCATGTCCCCACAGTGTTCAGATGAAACCTACTCGACTGGATCAGAGACAGGTAGCATCATAAAGTCAGGATGTTAGAACACTGACCGAACCTTGAAGTTGAGCCTCTCATATAACTCGCACGCACACCTTTCATTGTGTCACTGTGAGTAAGCACAACCGAATCGATGTAACCATGGAAATGAAGGCTAGCATGTCACTTTATTTGACTTTTTTAGCATCTCATGCTGTCTTCTGTGAGTATAAGTGTGTGGTTTCGTGTGTGACTCATCTCTCGACATGTTGTCTGTGGTGAAGTGAGGCTGAGCAGGAATAGAGGGTAGGCATCCATCTGGACCAGAGGATGGAAACCAGACGATGACATCTGGAGAGAGAGAGAGACAGAGAGAGAGAGTAGCATCTCATTAATATTTGTTGGTGTTCATATGTAAAGTGTGGTTTTAGCAGCCATGTATTTAAATAGTTTAAATGGAAAACTGTTAGTAGTTTAAATAGACACCGAAGAGTAAAATATGAGCATGCTGACAGAATCTAGCAATTGTATGTATGATCTTTAGAGACGTTCAAGCATTTATAAATCCTTAGATGTTTGAGGAATTTTGAATTCATGTGATTTAAGGGTTGATTTTACTGTATTTATAATAAATTGAATTAAATATGTTCAAGACAGTTAATGGGTTTACCTAATTTGGTATTATAACATTTCATTCTGCTCTGTGTAATTCTATATTTGATACATCTTTCGCTTTGGTTATAATTAACTCATATAAAGAGCAAATTACTTTATTTTTTTTAGTCTCATCTGGATTTTATTTATTAATTTGTCATTTAAAATCTTTCTCAGATGAAGTTTCTCTATCATTTACTTATAAATGAAACACTGGCACTCTCTGGGATAGTCTGAGTGTTTCCTGTAACTTGGTCACCAATGATGAGTCCCTTGCAAATCTTCCAGAAATTCCAACAGTAGTGTTATTCAAACCCAAAAATACCAAATTCACACCAGACAATCCAACCAAGTGTCAAAACAGCTTTAGATGCTGTCAATATGTTGATTTTGTGCTAATGTGACAATGTCTATCAAAGCGTAAACTGAATTGCAGAATCCAGTCATAAAACTGGAATTTATATATCATGGAATGTTATTCAAATTTGAGATAAAATTAATCAAAAGTAGGGCTGTACAGTTAATCAAATTGCAATATGAACTGGTGTCTTTGAATATTAAAGCACAAAAGACTAGCTGTTTAAATATGAATACACACAGAAACTTAAAGGTCCTCACGACAACCTGTCAAAATAAACGTTATAAATGGTTTAACTTGAAGAAATTGTGACACAAAAGAATGTACTTCTGTGTGGACAGAAGAATGTGCTTCTCAAAGTAATAATAATATTAATACTAAAATCATGAAATCTTTATTTATGAGCAATATATAAGAAATGTTTTCATTTTTACAGTAAACCTCTGTTGTGCAGCACTGTTTGCCAAAAAAACAAACAAGCAAATAGTTAACTTTCATTTGATTTACTTTAAAAAAAAATATTATTGTTTGTTTTATACCTTTATTGCCGTTTTTGATAATTAAATTGTATTAACCATAAATCCACAACAATTTAAACAGATAAAATCTCAGAATTTCTGAGAAAATAAATAAATAAAAATAAATTTGAGGCCTTATTGTTAAAAAGAAAAAAAAATAGTACATTAATGTAATTTAATTAATTATTCAATTCAGATTATTTTATTAAATTAACCTTTATGAATTCAGTTGATTAGAGGAATCCAAAAAATAGAAATGAGATCACTTAAGAAAGAATTTACTATAAAAGGGACAATGCTGAGTCAACAGACCAGACAGGTCATAAAATCCGGTTCATACTTCGGCTTATTCTGAACAAGAACCGCCCACAGAAAGAGAAAGTGCCTACCTGTAGTTATTGTTTTGAGCGGCTGGTTGATCTGGCTTTGGGTGGTCTGTGGGCGGCTAAATCACTAATATGAAATTCTTGTCAATGATGCATGTACCCACTTAAACAAACATTTAGAAGTATTTTGACAGTCTGTGTTTCTTTCTTGCCTCTTATTCTTTCTGTTTACATTGTTTGTTAGTGCTAGCGTGCCAGATGTTGATTATGCACGGTTTAAAACTAAATTCATCAGACACTTGTCCCTGGTGTCATATGTATTTTTAATTGTCTCACAGAATCTCTGTTCCTGCTTCTCTGTATCTCTAGAGATACCACTAGTACCTTTCTATCTCTCCTTCTTCCTCTCTCTGAGTGTAACCATAACATGGCCACATAAACAATGCATTTGCATTTAAACATGAGAGTTATTGTTTTTTTGTGTGTGTGCACACTACAAAATTAATTAATTAGTATTTTTGTCGTTTTTAAGTTTCAGTTTTTTAAAGGAATTACCTAGAGGAATTTACTAGCGTCAGAAAAAGTGTTTTAATGATTTTGAAAGTCTCTTATGCTCACAAAGTCTGAAATTATTTGATCAAAAATACAGTAAAACAGTAGTATTGTAAAATATTACAATTTAAAATAACTGTATTCTATTTTAATATATGTTAAAATGTCATTTATTCCTGTGATGCAAAGCTGAATTTTCAGCATCATTACTCCAGTCTTCAATCTCGCATGATCCTTCGGAAATGTGACCCTGGACCACAAAACCAGTCTTAAGTCGCTGGGGTATATTTGTAGCAATAGCCAACAATACATTGTATGGGTCAAAATTATAAAATTTTCTTTTATGCCAAAAATCATTAGGATATTAAGTAAAGATCATGTTCCATGAAGATATTTTGTAAATTTCTTACTGTAAATATATCAAAACTTAATTTTTGATTAGTAATATGCATTGCTAAGAACTTAATTTGGACAATTTTAAAGGTGATTTTCTCAGTATTTAGATTTTTTTGCACCCTCAGATTCCAGATTTTCAAATAGTTGTATCTCGGCCAAATATTGTCCATTGATGTATTGGCTCCTAACAAGCCATACATCAATGGAAAGCTTATTTATTCAGCTTTCATATGATGTATAAATCTCAATTTCGGAAAATTGACACTGGTTTTGTGGTCCAGGGTCACAAATCATTCTAATCTGCTGATTTGTTGCACAAGAAACATTTCTTTTTATTATCAATGTTGAAAACAGTTGTGCCGCTTAATATTTTGGTAGAATCTGTAATTTTTCAGGATTATTTGATGAATAGAAACTTCAAAAGAACAGCATTTATTTGAAATAGAAAACTTTTTTTAACATTACTGTCACTTTTGATTCATTTAATGTGTCCTTGCTGAAAAACAGTATTGAAGTAAGTTTATTTTTTCTTATCTCACTGGCAGTCTGAATTTTCTGCAGTGTGTTATGTTAGTGCCCATGTTATTTTTCTGAGAACATAGCAGGTTTCATCCTTAATCAGTGAAACATTTCAAAAGCCACCACTAACTGTGAAGACTGTAATCCATTCGAGTTTATTATTGTCCTAAACATCAAATCCTCAAGATTAAAACATATCCAGATCAGGATTAACACATCTGGAAAATGACATACTCATTAATCTTTAGATGAGATTTATGGCCAACAGTTATTTACAACCATCTCTGGATCTGGTGTTTGATATATTGCTTCAGCAACTGTGTTTTTAAAGGGATCTTTTTTTAATATTTTTGATTAATCTGTAAGTATTATACAGCCCTGCTTTTCTGTTTCAGTCAAATCAAATCAAATGGAACGATTTGATGAAACGCAGGCCTGCTGTGATGGTGAGTGATGGGTGATGATGGTGTTATGGAACAGTAGGTGTTATGATGAAGTATACTAACATCAGAAGCAGGCAGCAAAGCTTTATGTTGTTGCTGATCATGCATGAATGCTCAAATCAAATCTCGGTGCATAAACGTCTCAAAAGGCAAAATGTCATTTATTTTCACTGATTCCACAATCAAAACCATAAAGTATGTGTAATTAATCATCTAATTCGTTATGTACAGCACATTGTGATCTGAAAGTCAAAAATGCTTCTCTTTTGCATTCTTTTCAAATTGGCAAATTATTATGCCGCTAATGATCTAATCTGAAATTAAACATTTTGTGAAGAAAATGTCAGGGACTCCACGAGTTTCTGCAAAACCCGATGATCCATTTTATCCAGCATGATTTGAAAACATTTGACCTTTATAAAGAAGTTGAAACATGGCCAATGTAACAAATTTGATCAGTGACCTATAATAGTGCAAAATCTTAAATATTTCTTCGTTTACGTTGTAACATCTATTTGTTTTAACATTTTCAAACTGTCAGTTCTTTGTTTATATCCAGGTTTAAATGAAAATAAATCCCAGATTTTAGTCCCCACCATATATATATATATATATATATATATATATATATATATATATATATATATAATTTTTTTTTTACATATTTACTGTATATAAAAATTGCGTCCTTTATGCATTTTCATGTCATTTACATCTTTTAATCTGGTATATGTCACAGTATAGATTTTTAAATAGTGCTTTCATATTCATACTTTAATGGATATGCATTAAATACATAATTAGCACCAATTTTCATGTCACCAGGCATATAATGGATTATAATATGCACTATTAACAGTCTTTATACTGGTCTTATTGATAGTTGTACCAAACGTCTTATATATAGTTGGTTCCCTGCGAGTGATTTGTTAGCTATTTCAGCGTATTGCATCTTTATGTCTGCCTGCCTTTGAGTGTTTGTCAGGATGTTCTCAATAAAAGGAGTTGACTTTGCTGTAGCTTTAGAAGGCGAAGTTTAAAAGACATTCATTCTGTCGTTTCTCTTCAGGAGATCTACTGTATGTCAGTATCTATCTCTGTCAATTTTAAACAACCTGTCTCCTCAAAAAATTCACCACTGGAAAGTTTCTTCCCAATTTGTCTGTTGTAGATTGTTATTTGTTTTCCAACGTATAACAAGGTTCATTAAATTTCAGACTGATATGCAGCTTTCAGAATCTTGTTCTGAATTCCTTGTTGGATAAGAGGATGCAAATACTGACTTTAGTCGATTTCATTTTGAGGTACGTTTAGAATATGATTGCAAATTGGCATGAAAATAATCATTATAATTAGCAATAACCATGTTACTTGTGGTCAAGAAAAATTTAATTTAATAAATGTTTTGATAAAGATACACACCTCTTAAAATTTCTGCTTGTTGTTAATTTGACAAGACCTGAATTTATGTAGTGATGAAATACTAACTACAACAAAACGCTTTCCTGTTGTGTCTTTTTAACTACACATTACTCTGACACATTACACATTAACCACACACACTGGAGCTGTGCGAAGTCCCCTCATGTTTAAAACGCTCCACCATCATCCCCGTCCCAAAGAAACCCAAAATTACTGGACTTAATGACTACAGACCTGTGGCTCTAACGTCTGTGGCCATGAAATCGTTTGAAAGACAGGTTTTGGCTTATCTGAAGGCCTCCACTGGACCCTTACTGGACCCCCTGCAGTTTGCTTACAGAGCAAACAGGTCTGTGGATGATGCAGTCAATATGGGACTGCACTTCATCCTGCAGCATCTGGACATACCAGGGACTTATGTGAGGATCCTGTTTGTAGACTTCAGCTCCGCTTTTAACACCATCATCCCAGACACCCTTCAGAATAAACTAACTCAGCTCTCCGTGCCCACCTCCGTCTGTCAGTGGATCACCAGCTTCCTGACAGACAGGCAGCAGCTAGTGAGGCTGGGAAAATTCTCATCCAGCACTTGTACGATCAGCACTAGGGCTCCTCAGGGCTGCGTTCTCTCCCCACTGCTCTTCTCCCTCTACACCAACAACTGCACATCTAAAGACCCCTCTGTCAAGCTCCTGAAGTTTGGAGATGACCCCACATTGATTGGCCTCATCCAGGACGGTGATGAGTCTGCTTACAGACAGGAGGTTAAGGAGCTGGCTGTCTGGTGCAGTCTTCACAACCTGGAGCTTAACACGCTCAAAACTGTGGAGATGATTGTGGAGAAACCCCCCTGCTCTCCCCCCACTCACCCTCATGAACAGCACTGTGACTGCAGTGGAGTCATTCAGATTCCTGGGCACCACAATTTCTCAGGACCTGAAGTGGGACATTCACATAGACTCCATTGTGAAAAAGGCCCAGCAGAGGTTGTACTTCCTTCGCCAGCTGAGGAAGTTCAACCTGCCACAGGAGCTGCTGAAACAGTTCTACTCCGCCATCATTGAATCCGTCCTCTGCACTTCAATAACTGTCTGGTTCAGCTCAGCTACCAAATCTGATCTCAGAAGACTACGGAGGGTAGTCCGGACTGCTGAGCGAATCATTGGTACAACCCTCCCCACTCTCCAAGAACTGTACTTATCCAGAGTGAGCAAAAGGGCTGGCAAAATCACTCTGGACCCCTCACATCCAGCACACTCCCTCTTTGAACTGTTACCGTCTGGTCGACGCTACAGAACTCTGTGCATCAGAACGACCAGACACAGAAACAGTTTCTTCCCTCAGGCAATCCATCTCATGAACACTTGACAATAAAACGCAGAACACACAACACTATTATACATTATTTATTCACCACACATACTTTTTTTTTTTTCAAATCTGCACATATCATAACTGTACATACAAAATTGTCTATTATATATTGTGTTTTTGCTTTTTGTACATTGCCTATTTGTATATTTGTATATTATTCTTTTATTATCTGTGTCCTGTCCTGTTGCTGTCTTTCTGTTGCACTGTGGAGCTTCTGTCACTATAACAAATTCCTCGTATGTGTAAACATACCTGGCCAATAAAGCTCATTCTGATTCTGATTCTGATTATCATATATAAACATCCAGTCAGTAAATGAGACATTTTTTTTTCTATGCAATGAAAGTCATTGGAGTCCAATGGTGTTTTGAACCCAAATCATTTTCATTTGATGGACAAGAACAGTAATTTTTTTTATCTTTGGGTGACGATATAAAAAATTGTGACAATATAAGTCACATTAGCAAAATTTTAGAGAAACTTTGATATTTCAGTGAAATTTGACTGGCAAAAAAGGTCTATTGTCATTAGTTTAGTGATGTATGAATCACAGCTCACACAAAAGTCATTTTTAAACCAAGCAACTTCTGAATTTGCGTAAGCGACTTGAACCCGCTGTGAAATACCTTCCCGCTTAAGCAAAACTGAATTTGATTTCGACAGCATAAAATTGCCGAACAACAACGTTATGGTTGAACTACACTGTAAAAAATAAATAGTTGAGAAAACATAAAAAAATAAGGCAACTTGATGCAGTAAGACTTTAGTTCTCTCAACAATAGTTTTTTAGTTCTTCTCAGTAAAGATATTTTGTTTAGCCAGCGTAAATTTGTTTCTTCATGCAATGCTGATTGTCTTATTTTGCTAATAGAAAAATTCTTGTCACAGCAGCTAAAACAACAATTACTGTCGTTGAGATGATTTATTTTTTTTCTGTTTCCTGGATGAAAAAATAATGTGTAAAAAGTCACCACATTATCAATTTTATGTTTTTTTTTTTATTTTTTTTTTTACAAATGACAGTGAATTGTTATAGAAACCTTAATGGATAACTTAGTCTGATATGTAGACAACATTGTCTTTGTTTGTAAAACATTTTACAAGACTATCCAAGAAAGGGATATAAGTGGTTGAACATACTCAAAACTAGACACACAAACCTCAAGAACGGTGGCAATCAACAAATGTTAAAAAGATGAGCTCTTTACATCACAACACAACAAATAACTAACAATAATGACAAAACAACAACAAAAAGGTTTAAATGAAGTCAGCAAACAGCAAAACAATAATCCTAAAACAGTAGCTGCATAATTTATTCATGCTGCAATGCATGCTGGGAACTCACAAAGCCTTAACATTTCAACAATATGAAATTCTTTGTTCAGACAACTGTGTCTGACTGGTTGGGACAACATTTGGGTAGATCAATTTTGTAGAAAATAGCATTTTTTAGTATTTGAGACTCAAAATGTTTTGTAAACTGGAAAATGTGCTGTTGCATTTTGAGCAGCTATACTTTTTTGCTTGTATATTTGCTATGTCTCTACTGAGTTACAAATATTTCTTCATCTCTAGTTCACTCACGATGTCCAATCATAGTTTATGCAATTAGCAGTTGGACATTTTCTTGTTTCACACCAGTGAGCTGTTAATTATTTTGTATATTTGACAGGCTATAATTGGTCGATCCTACAAGCACCTTGAGAATTGATGCTAGTGTGTGTGTTCATTTCTGCATCGTCCTCCCACTCCTCTCCTCCTGGTCTACATGTGTTGTCATGTAATAAAGTCCATCCTTGAAGACATTTACTCACCTCGTTTTAACGTGAAGGTTTTTTCCTGTCATTTTCAATTACAGGCACAAGGCTGTGTTGATTCGGCGTGTGTGTCCGTCCGTCTGTTTGTGTGTGACCTCTGCGGGGTCTTGTCTTTGCCAGTTAGAACACGCAGGCCAAAATTTTATCTCGCAATGGCAGCCGACTCGCACAACATGAGCCAAAGTCTCCTTCAAGAGAATTAACCAAATCATTAGAGATAAAGAAAGAACGAGAGAGGGGGAGGGAGAGAGAGACAGACTCATTATTAATGCCTGAGTAGTTTACTGAAAGGTCTCTTCCTCCCTCTGTACCATCCACTAAAGATGTTTGGGTCTTTTTCTCTGTTCATATTGTGGCGGTTTTAAGTGTGTGTTTTTGGGCCTGAGTGATACAATTGTTATAATTCACACTGTAGACATACTAGCTCTGCTGTAAACCTATTGAGCTGCTTTGGTGCATACTGTCTACACAGGCAGCTGCCTTCTAAGGGAACTGAAATGGAAACCGATAAGTGGCTGATTTTGGATGCTATGCAAGGACAGCAGCTCTTCATGCCTCACACATAGCGCTCAACTCAAAACTGATTCCAGAACAGTTTGATGTTAGCATCTTTCTAAGCTCAGGTGCTTTAACAATGCTTTATCAAGTATAAATTTCTAGGTACACGCATATCACACATATATGTTTGGTAAATGTATTGAACTGATTTATTTTTATTTTCATAGTTTCAGTTTTCATTGTAGTTGTTATGTGATTTTTTTTTCATTTTATTAATTTTTGTTTGTATAGATTTCCATTTAGCTATAATTTATAAAATTATTTTAAAAATATGTAATTTCAGTTTCAGTTTTAGTAAGTGTAGTGCTTAAACATATTTCAGTTAATTACCAAGGCAACATTTCTAAGATTAATTCATTTAAATTATTATTATATGAAAAATCTTTCATCCATTTATATATTTTATTTTATTTAATCTTTAATTCAATTAACAATTAATTTTTGTTTGATTTAACTTAGAAATAACAACACTTTTTGATTTTTAAAAATTTATTAGGCTATATTTAGAAATTATTCACCCATTTACTTATTGTACAATGCTAAAATTGATTAAAAAATGTACTGCGCACTTTTGTAGCATTTTATTTATTTTTCTGATACACTCAATGTTACTTATGTTTCTTGCACTAAAAACACCCATAATTTTCTGTGATTGTTTTTATGGATTTTATTTGTAAATTCTCTCATGACTGCCTAACCTTTTCATTCTGGCGAAGTTCGCTATTTTTTAGTAAATAATAGTCTTTTTTTTGTTTGTTTGTTTGTTTGTTTCCAAGGTGCAAGAGAACTCCATTAGTTCTTTCCATTAGATTTTCCCTTTAAAAATACACTAATACCCTACCACAGTAAAGTGCATTTATGTAAGAGTATGTTGTGTTCAGGATCTTCTTCAGGATAGTCTTGGATCTGGACTTCTGACATAAAGTCTGCAAAAACCTACTGAGATCACAATCCTTCTCTGTTATCGTTGTGCGTTTGAGTGTGTCATTTAAATCCATTGCTCCAGGGTAACTCATGCAGTTAGTCTGAACTGTTCTATAAAAAAGTGTCTGTTAAATAACAAGTGACTACAAAAAATGAGGTATACCGCAGTTATACGTGGGAGAGAAAGTCTTATTTCTTGCTTTAGAAAGGCTTTCAAAGACCCCATGGAATATAAAATTGGACTTTTGTGGCTTTTAGTCCATGCCTTTTAGCTTTGATGCCATCTGTATGCTAGCATAGCCTACGCCTAGAAGTTGACAAAATTAACTTTGAACTGTTATCAGGATTTATTCTTACCTCGCACTGAGTGTCAAGTCTGAGGCAATTTATCTCCCATATTAAACTCCACTGGGCCTCAGCCCTGAAGGTCGTCAATATGTGTGTGCATGAGAGTGTATTTGTATCACATTGTTTGATTGTATTTACTCGCCATCCTTTTACGATGTGGTTTTACACTAGAATGCTTTTATTTGAATGTGTCTAATTTGACGTGTCCCTGAGTCAAGCTGCCTATGAGTCACTCCTGCAGCTAGACACTAAACTGGATTAATTCATGTTTGTCAGTTTGCTTCATAGCGGCGGTGTCTGGGGCCTCTGTAATCCACATTCAGCGGTCTACATGAGGACACATACACTACTGTTCAAAAATTTGGGGTCAGTTTTTAATGTTTTTAGCAGCCATTACTACAGTCTTCAGTGTCACGCGATCCTTCATTCTAACATGCTTATTTGGTGCTCAAGAAACATTTATTCTTATTATCAACACTGAAAACAGTTGTGCTGCTTAACATTTCTAAGGAAACTGATACATTTTTTCAGGATTTAGGTGGATAAAAAGTTCAAAAGAACAGCATTTATTTGAAACACAAATCTTTTGTAACGTTATAAAAGTCTGTTACTGTCACTTTTGATAAATTTAATGCATCCTTCCTGAATAAAAGTAGTAGCAATAAAAAAAATCGGAAATGTATATAAGTATGGGCTGAATGAGTGGAGTGACTGAATAAATGAGTGAGTGAATAAGCAGTTGAAGTGAAGTGAGTAAATGAGTGGCGCTAAAACACGTATTCAATACGTGACCGTGGCACGTTTTTATTATGTTGGTACAGGCACGTATTGCTGCTTTTTATTATGCTGCTTGAGGTACGTATTGTGGCTGTTCAGAATTCAAATGTCTGAGAGTTTCACTGTGTTCGTACCGGAGCTCTTCATCTCTCAAGTGCAACACCGTAAAGCGTGAGCTACTGAGAAAAGCTACTGAATTAGAAAACTCATGCATATGAAGCTGTATATGTGATGACAACATTCAAAAGTATCAGTTTTCAAATCGTGCAGGATGTTAAAAATGTTTTGAAGTCATACCATAATATTCTGCAAGTAATTGTGTGAAAATTAGGCTTTATTAATCAAAACTCTGTACCTGTAAATAATACTTTGTGTGATAAGGAATGCAATTTGTCAGAAACAACTGGAAACTGCGGTGATTCGTACATATAGGTACATTTTTTTCAGTTTTGCAGAAATGTGTATGGTGGCACATATGTGACCCTGGACCACAAAACCAGTCTTAAAGGTGTAGTGGGAGATCTCGGAAAATGCTAACTTTAGCCTGATAGCACTGAAAGCGAACGTCCCACCCTCCCTGCAATCGCCGTCCAAAGCCACGCCCCCTGAACACACATACGCTCAGAGAGCGGAATACCAGAGACAACATTAAATTACTACAATAGGCTACATTAACGGTTTCCAATTACAGTCCTCGCGCCCTCCCCGCTCTGCACATTTCATATATATATCTTATCACGTCCGACGGTTGTTCTATTCGACCGTAAGTCATAAGTGCCCTGCGAAGTGGACATCACCAGATATTCCACCATGATTCCAGTTCAAAGCGAGCGTATATGTTCCATACAAAGGGCATTAAAGTGTGCGAGACGTGAATTTAAATTGTATTTATTTACAGAGGTATATTATGTCACACTCTCTAGTAAGTTTCCTCTGTGTGTCAAGACGCTGCGCAGCGCAAATCCATGAGTGAATGTTCCAAAGTGAAATAAACTTCAACGGATTTTCCATTGCTCAGGGAGTAGGGTGCAATGAACACTGTGTAGTGAGCATGTCAATCGGAACAGAGTTCATGCACGTAGCTCTCTTCTAATGAGCTGGTTATCTGATTCAGGTGTGTTAACTAAACGAGACTAAGCAAAATATGCAGAGCGGGGAGCGCGAGGACTGGAATTGGGAACCGCTGGGCTACATCATGTGTCATTCACCGGTCAGAAAACTTTATAGCTAGTAAAAGTACTACAATACCAGAAGGAAGATCGGGTTGTTGATGTTTGTCTGCCATTCTCGCTGTGTCTGCACAGCGTGCGTGAACGCGCTGATGACGAATCGTGTCTGCGCGAACAGGGTGCGCAGAGGTACGCAAATACATACGTTGACAGACAGGTAGAAAAGACAATTAAAACGCTCGGACCGAGCGTTTTGATTGGACGAACATTTCTTGGTCCTACACCTTCCACAGAATATATAAATACAGATAAATACATTTAGACCACTTAACTTAATGATTGCTATCAGGATGTGAAGAGACTTTCAACCAGAATAACAAAAAATGTTTCTGAAGACAATCACCTATGATACCTTTAAGTCGCTGGGGTATATTTGCAGCAATAGCCAAAAATACATTGTGTGGGTCAAAATGATCGATTTTTCTTTTATGCTAAAAATCATTAGGATATTAAGTAAAGATTATGTTCCATGAAGATATTTAGTAAATTTCTTACTGTAAATATATCAAAACTTCATTTTTGATAAGTAATATGCTTTGCTAAGAACTTCATTTGGACAACTTTAAAGGCGATTTTCTCAATATTTTGATTTTTTTGCACCCTCAGATTCCAGATATTCAAATAGTTGTATCTCGGCCAAATATTGTCCGATCCTAACAAACCATATATCAATGGAAAGCTTATTTATTCAGCTTTCAGAAGATGTATAAATCTCAATTTCAAAAAAATTGACACTTAAAACTGGTTTTGTGGTCCGGGGTCACATATTTCCAATGAGGCTAAGTTGCTTTCCCCACCATTAAAGGAATTTTCCAGCAATCCGTGTTTTCACTGTTATATGGTAGGGGGCGCTATTATGCATCATCTGAAATAGTACAGAAACTCCAGATCCAAAAACAAGCGAAGAAGAAACAAGCAATAGAAGCATAATGAAATGTTGAACTCATGAAGAGGTATAGGACTGTGCAAGCTTTGAGGGATTTGATTGACTTGATCTATGTTTTGATCATCGTTCTGAATCCGATCCAGATTTAGTTTTTGACAAAAGGACAAACTTTTTGTTCAAAATGTTGCTTTTTTTATGAAATTTACCCATATTCACAAGTGTTGATAAAAGAGAATACGTGAACCTAGAATAAAATGGTTTGTTTTGTTTAAAAGCAAAGCCTCTGTTCTTTGATATATTGCATGTTTAAATTCTGGGGGCCAGAAAATGATCAATAATCCTGGCGCTGGCAACTTTAAAAAAAAAAAAAAAAGCTGGTGGGGAAATACTTAAGAAGTAAATAAATTAGTGATTCACTGAGTAAATAGAGAACATTTGTAAGTGAATGAATGAACAAAGGAATAAATAAATGAGTGAATGATCAAATGAATCCAAAAATGAGTGTCGCCTGCTGTTATTTATAACAACAGCTGGATGAATTGGAGTGCGTGAATGAGTAAGTGAAAAAGTTAAAGCGATAGTTCACCCAAAAATGAAAAATTCTGTCATCATTTACTCATCCTTTTGGTTGTTCCAAATCTGCTGAACCCAACTGAAGATATTTTGAAGAATGTTGGTAACCAAACGGTTGACGATAGCCAATACCATGGAAGTCAATGGCTACCGTCAACTGTTTGGTTACTAACATTGTTCAAAAGCTGAAAGAAATTCATACTGGTTTGTAACAACTTGAGGGTGAGTAGATGATGACAGAAATGTAATTTTTGGGCAAACTATTCCTTTCTTAAGCAATTGAAGTCAAGTGAGTGAATGAGTGCGTTAAGAAGTAAGAGAGTAAGTGATTCACTGTAAATAAGGGAACAAAATGTAAAAGTCTGAGTAAATGAATGAGTAAATAAATGAGAGACGATTAAATGAATCCACAAATGAGAATGGCTCTTAAATCGCCTGCTGTTGTTTCTAATTTTAAAAGCTCTCAACTGTTGTTTGCTCACTTGGCATGACTCTAAGTAACAGACTTCATGACCTAATTACCCGAGTTTAACCGGGTAAACAACTTTAAACAGCTCGGAGATGCTGAGGTATCTTCAGATCTAACCTTCACGGATATACAGCTGTAATGAGTTTGACTGGAGGACCGTTTGAACATGTGCAGCTGCTGAAGGTAGATCTGTGGTATCACTCAGTCATATTGAAAGCCCTCAGAGACTCACTTTAATTTGGTCCGCTGTGGCTGGATGAGTTTGACACCGCTAATTAATTAATGCCGTTACACGTCGCTTAACATGCACGTTAAGAGGTCAGATATGGAAGTGCTGCTCATGCTGTATAAGTTTCAGATATTTTGAGTGCAAAGCTGGTTCACTCAATATTACAATTATACATTAATATATTTATGCATTAGTGACCTGAGGTAAAATCACATCTTATCAGTGATGAAACTCTGAACTCAGATGCAGGGTTAAACCATATTTTGGGACTGAGACAAAGACCATTAAACATGACCAGACATGCTGTGACTAAAATAACTATAGCCAATAGATACTGCTAACTGTTCCTTCACTAAACTGTTCTCTAAAGACAGCTAACCAGATTACACACTCAGAAACATGGGAGTTGAAATCATGTTCATGCCAATCCAGAACCATGGAGTGTATAGTAGTTGTGATTCAAGACCTGTTTGTTGTTTAGACCCTTTTTGATGGATTGTAGAGTATTTAGCTTGAAAAAAAAAATTACTCTGTGTCCTAAATAGATGTGTCAAGTTATTATTCCGTCCTCATTGAAAGCAAACATGTTGCACGAAATGACAAATTCACAGCCTATGAGAGCAGGATCTTGGACCAATGAGACAAAAAAATAACATATTAAAAAATATATAATTTGTTACTAAAGTAATTGTTTGTATTATTTCTATACTATTATAGTATTTTAAATATTTTGAATATGCTTTTTATTTTTGTAGTTACAATTTTAATTTTAATTTTAGTTTATATTTTAGTAGTTTTGTTATGTACATTTGCCATTTTATTTTTTAAATTAATATTTTTATTTAGCTTTATTTATTTATTTATAGCTTCAGTTATTCTAGCACTTAAAAATTAAAAATGTTGGCTTGGCAATTAACTGAAATAAGTTTGTTTAAGTTTAAGTTTTTCATCAAGTATTATTTATTTATTTGTTTATTTATTCATTTGTAGTTTTAGTTAACAACTTTTAATTAATAATAACAACACTGAAAATCACAACTCATAATAACTTTTTCAGTGTTTATAATGTGCAAGATGATTTTTAGATTAGACTAAGGATATTTCTTTTTAGAAGGGGCTACCAAGAACATCATAAAGAAATTAAAGAATTTTTTTCCCCTTAACCATTTGTGACTAAATAGCATCCTGAAACAAGACATTTTGTATTTTCCTTATGGTTGTGTGGTTTTATAAACAATTTTTATGAATGGTTTTACAAACAATGTGAAGTAAACTGATTAAGGCCCGGCTCCAGAATCAAATCACTGAAGGTGCTTCTTAAATTAGTGAGGGTGCTTTAATCTATATATATATATATATATATATATATATATATATATATATATATATATATTAGTGTCCGTTGCTATATGGCGCAAAGAGCGCTCCGCTTTATAATCACTAAAAGCTGTCACTCATCTTAATTCATTGCGATCTCACAATGAAGTTCTCTACGCTGCACAATGAATCTCTTATTTACATCGCGTCTACACTTTGTGATAATGAGATGATTCCTGTTGAACACAATACCTGGGGAAAAAAAACTCCAGCGATTTGAACGGTGAGTGGATTCTAACTTAAACACTTCTGATTCAAAACATCAACAGATACGTCTGTGATTGGCTACATTGCTCAACGTTGCAAAAACATATTGAAATAGAAACCGATCTCCAGAGTGCAAACCATAGCACACTGGATAGTTTGCCAAATCTGCAATGAAATGCCATTAATACAGCTTTAACTGAGGGTGCTATTGATTTCATTTAAGGGTGCTTAGCACCCTCTAGCACCCCTGTAGAACCGGGCCTGAATTTTCTGAAACTAAAAATAGCATAAAAAGACATACTTTTTAGACCACAGAAAACCACAGTCCATGAGAACCATTTTAATGATGAAAATAGCAAGCCAACAACAGAATGTCTCATTTTGTGCAAAGGTTCACTTGACATTTGCAGCTGGTTAGGACATAGGTAATTACTGACATTTTGGCCTCATTCATGAAAAACAAGCAGAATGAATTTCAGTGTGAGTCATTTGTAAAACTTTGTTGTGATTTTGTGTTTCTATGAAAAATGCAATAGTTTCCCGAGCTATTTGAATGAGGCTCATTGTACAAAATGGTTGCAAAACCCAAAACTAAACTAGAAAGACATCCTTTTTTATACTAGGCACTCAAGCTGAAACTAAACCGAAAGGACCGAAAGTTCTAGGTGAAAATGTTTCAAGTTTTTCTGATCGAGCAATTTGCCATTCACTGACAGTGTTCAAAGGTGATCTGTGAAGTTCTTTTGGGTCGTACTTCTTAATTAACCGCCGTTCCTCCTGCATTCTTGGCATGATCAAAAGATCTCTGCCGGCAGAACAGGAAGATACATTCGATTAAAATGAGCCCTGAAAGTATATTAATAGCTAAGTCTGTTAGCACTCTCAAGGGAACTGCTGAGATCCAGCTCTTATGAATTCATCCAGACACCAGGAAGACTACAAAAATAAGTCTCTGGCTTTTAGACTTATATTCCTCACCCTTGCCTGCTGCGGCCTGGAAGAATAAACTGGATTGACTCTAAGTGTGTGAATTACCTGACAAAAGCGAGAGGCAGCTCTGCTATTTGGTCCGTTGAGGGTAAGTGGAAAAATTGCCAGGAATTACACCTAGGGAGTGGACATCCCTCTCTTTCTTACTTGGCCTTTTTTTACCTCGCTTTCTTGTTCATTAAGGTGATTGACACTGGAACTGGAGAGGGTCAATAGGTGCTGGTGTGCAAAAGAGAAAGGAAAGAGATCTCTTTGCAATTTCTGTTTTGTCCCGGTTTCGCTCTCTTTATCTCTGTCTTACACGCTTCTTTCACTGCACAATCGCTGCATCGCTCTCTTTCTCAATACTTAAGTCAATCGAACAGAAAGCAGTACATCATGACCGCTATGAAAATTGTGTGTTTTCAAAGAATCTTCCAGATGAAGTGAGGAATGGATCAGTGTAATCCCACCATCTTTTTTGCTGTAGCCTAGTGGTAACATATCTGGGTTTGTAACTCAAATCAATACTGTTCAAAAATTCGGGGTTGGTAAGATTTAAATGTTTTTTAAAGTCTCTTATGGCCACAAAGGCTGCATTTATATTATCAAAAATACATCAAGAAGTAGTAATATTGTGAAATAATTCAAATGTAGAATAGAAAATAGGTTTTCTATTTTAATATATTATGATATACAATGGCAGAGCTGAATTTGAACATTTTTATAACTTTTTCTTTTGTATTTCTAAAAAAAATACTGACCCCAGACTTTTGGTAGTGTGGGTTCCAGTTCAGAGTTGGTCCATTAGTTAATATTCTGTCATCATTTACTCATCCTCGTATGAATTTGGTGTCAGCTGAACACAAAAGAAGATATTTGAAGAAGGTTGAGGTCAAAACAGCATTAAACTTTCATTGTATGGACAAAAACAGTAAAACACATAACTCGTTAATGTGTTCCAAGAAGAAAGTCTGGTTTGGAATCACATGAGGGTGATTTTTCAACATTTTTGGATGAACTATCCATTTAAGCGCAAACTAAATCAGAAACAAACAACTACAATCAGACAATGATGTTTTAACCCCTCCATTCTGGATGAAGAGATAAACATGTTTACCCTTGCTGCTCCATATTCATTTAAATATTCATGAAGTGAAGTTTTGAGTTCTTTGACTCCAACGAATGAAAGAGGGAGGAATGGAAAGCGACATTGAAAGAGGAAGATAGAGACTGCTGGGGTTCATCTGTTTATTTCCTGACGTCTTATCATCTCCTGTTCAATTACAGATCCAGAGATTTAGAGTGACAGATGATCAGAATAACATGTGCCTCCAATCCAAATATTATACTGTATGTAGTCATATGCATGTGTGTGGCTTCTGCTCATGCATGAACATGGGCTTGTTTCTGAATGATCAGTTCCTCTCTCACTCTCTCATGTATCTGATGCTGCTGGGGTTCCTCTGTCAGTTCCTGATGATGTAAATCTTTCATGACTTGTCTCTCATTCTAACTTCCTCCTTCACGCTCATCCTGTTCTTTTCCTTTCATCCGCTGTTTCTCGTGTCCTTTCTCCTCTCCCCGCTCTCCTCTGCTCTTCATTTGCCCTGGCACATCATCTTCCTCCCTGAAACTTCATCACTCACTTTGTGCTTCGCCCTTGTTCATGTTTATAAAGTTTTCAGGAGAAAAGGGGTGGGAGAAGAAGCGAGAGGAATATCACAAATGAGATTTCTTTAATATCTCGGTTGTTCCTCCTGTGCATTAATGAGAGAAACTTTTGCTTATAGCCGAGTTCAATTTTTCACACTATTTCGTTGCCCTGAGACAAAATTTGCAGGTTGTAAAAGATGTATTTTGTCGTAAGGCAAAATCTGTTGTCTTGGATTGCATAATTGGCTGATAAATTGCCTTTGCGATAAATCTTAGCTGGCAATGTCACAGATTTTGGTTCGCATTCCTCCTACGACACCCTTCTAATGAATAACCAATTGGAGCACAGAAATTGATTGTGTGTGTAATCACAAACACGATGTGCACATTTTTGTATGCGCTGAATACCTGAATGACTTCATTCACTCGACAAAAATGTGCAGTGTAAAACAGCAGATTGCTGGGAATAATGTTTCCCATAATACAGAGAACCAATTTCCAGTGTAAAAAAAAGTTATTCAGAGGTGATTTTTAACACTTTTGTGTGACCAAACTGCATTCTTTTTCAGAAACATTTTTGTAAAAAATATATATATATATTTTCAAGAAGTTTGTTTGTCGTAAAGGAGTATTTTGCTCCCCAAAAAAGAAAATTCTGTCATCATTTATTTAACTTAACTTGTCATTTTAAGCCCATATGAGTTCCTCAGGCTACACTCTTAAGAAAAATCTGTAAAAATAAAGCCCAGTGTACCGTGATGATATGAAGGAATTTTCAGTATCTTTCACAGCTGTTTGAATCATGTTGTGTTTTAGTGTTGAAGGAAATGTCTGTAAACTTAATGGAAAATGTAATGGTAATTTTCTGCTAGGACAATATCCATTTTTCTATGGACTTTTTCTTACAGTGCTGTGTTATGCTAGTATAGGGATACTATTAGTTTTTCTTTTTATATTACATTTTCATTTTTAAATTTAAAGATTGTCAATTTTATTAGTTTAGTTATTTTTATTTTATTTTATTATCTCTAATTTTTTATTTAATTTTTTATTTAATTTAATTTTATTTTTTGTAGTATTTATAGTGTTTTATAATACAGTCTATACGCAGTGGGGAAAAAAAAAACTGGTGTTGAACAATTTTCACTAAGACATTCCTAGTAAATTTTTACAATTACAAAGAAGTATTGTATTAAACATGAAATTTTGAAGTAGAAATACTGAAATAGTATTTTTACAATACTACTCTAATAAATTTTCTCCAACAATTTTTGAACTTCAAAAAAAAAATCATTTTTAGTGTTACTTTTATTAGTTTTTATTTCAGTTTTACTTATTTTAGTGCATCAAGTTAAACTAAATGAAAATGAGAAGTTTTATTGGACTATAATAACCCTGCCTCAGATGTGCTAAAATAATCATTACGGTACCAGAATCATTAATTGCAATCAGAATCAAAACCAGAATCATTCAGTTCCCTTCCTAATTACTGTTGTGTCCTTGAGCGAGACACTTGTGTTACTCCAGAGGACAGGATTGGAAAACCCATTGTGTCGAAGCATGTGTGCTGCCACTAGGCCAGAGCTTACTGTTAAGATATTTTTATACAAAACTAGATTAAAAATGCATGTAATGAACTCATGTGACAACAATGCAGCACAGTTTGTTTAGTTTGGAATGTTTATTATTTCATAATGCACACTATTTCTTGAGTTTTGGCAATGTCAGGCATTTTGGCAGTGTGACTGCTCCTACGACACCCGTCTAATGTAAAACCAATTAAAGCATAGCAGTTGCTGAGGTTGTCGTGTGAGACAGAGAGCAACAGAGACAGTGAGAGGGAGACACATTCACTTAAATGTTAATACTAGCTTTCAGTATGACAGGATGATGAGCTAATGATAAAGTTGCCTTCTGAAGAATAACTCTCTCTCATGTTATACTGTATATATGCACTTTATATACACACTATCTAGTGTCAGTACTATTTTTTATGAATAATTTTATTCAGAAAGGATGCATTAAATTGATCAAAAGTGACAGTAAAGGTGTTTTATTTTGTAACAAAAAAATCTATTTGAAATAGGTACTGTACCTTAATAAACTTTCTATTTATTAAGGAATCGTAAACAATACAGATCTCACAGAAATATCAAGGAGCACAACTGTTCTTAACATTGATGATAAAATAATGTTTCTTGAGCAGCAAATCAACATCTTAGAATGATTTCTGAAGGATCATGTGACACTGAAGACTGGAGTAATGATGCTGAAAATTCAGTTTTGCCATCACAGGAATAAATTACATAAATATTACTGACACCAAACTTTTGAACAAGTGTATATGTAGAGCAAAAGTCAGGCATCTCAATATGAACTGAAATATTTCTCATCAAATTCCAAATTGTCTGAGCTAATTCACCCAAGCTCAAATTACAGACAAAAATATTTATTTATTTATTGGTAGGTATCTGAGATATATTTATATACTTTAAAATAAATGAAATATATTTGCATTTGATAAATCCTTAAACTCATTCTCCTTGCGTGATACTGATCAAAATGCATCTCTTTGTTTATCTCTGTGTGTGTTTACTGTCATTTGTACAGTCTGCACCTCATTTTGTAGGTTTAAGTGAAAATAGGAAGCCAATAAGTGTGGTGTTTCCATTAAGGGCAGGTCAAGGGGCAGCAAATTCCCATAATTACATGTCGCAGGATGATAAAATCATGGCAGGTGTGACAGAGGGGCCAAGAACAGTGGAGCTAATGTTTTTTGGGGTTTAAAGCTTGAAGTTGTATGAGGTATTTTGGTGAGAGGAATGATTTTTTCTGATTTCTTTTTTTTTTCTTTCTCTGCTCTCTGTGACCTGATGAGCAGTAAACAAGAGGAATCGTGGTTCCCTTGGTAAGACACTCTAACGAACTCTTAAAACTTGCAATCTTCACTCTTCCTCTCGCTTTCTCTCTCGTTCACTTCCCCTCTTCTCCTGTCTCCTTTCTCTGATGACATCAGATGATCATCTGCTTTGAGATTTTGAATTATGAAGTGAACATTCGTCCTCTTGGCATTTCCCTTTCTGATTGCCCAGAGGATGAGACATGGGCTATGTTCAGATTTATAGACTGCGGGAAGCATTTCGAACAGGGTTAGATGGAGAACAATGAGGAGGAGCAATACTGCAGCTCACTAAGAGACAAACAAACAGAGCAGAACAGGAATGCTAAAATATACATTTTTGCTAAAATACTTTTTGTTACATATTAGATGAGTGAATGAATTCATTATATATGTTTTCATAGACTTGAAATTGCACATTGTTTGGAGGACATCATTGGGCAGGATGTGGAGTCACATTTTTGTAAATAAAAGATTAAATTTGTATTTTGAATTTCAGTAACGCTTTACTTAAAGCCCGTATGTATAATGCATTATAAAAATAGTTTGAATGCATTAATTCTGCCTTGTTGTTACACTATGCATCTTAAATTCTATTATAATTATTTATGACAAGATGTAATGTATTACAACGCACATTATGAATAATTATAATGCATTATACCCTTTAATATCCCTTTATAATGCATTATACATAAATACTTTTAAGTAAAGTGTTACCTTAATTTTTTTACCAATGATGTTTTTTATCTAATTGTTCGATTAATCAAATAAATAATCAACATATTGATTAATTAACAAAATAATCATCATTTGCAGGCCTAAAATTAATATGAATCCAGTAATTGTCACAAAATCCATGTGTATTTAAAATACTTTTCATTTCCTTAACGCTGAATGATCCAGTAGTTTTTTGTTTTCAATTATTCACAAGTAATTTTTTATTTTATTTTAATTTATTTTTTGACAACCAAGAGTTACGAGCATTTTTTAAATGAAATTAACGTCCTGATATTATGAGTACAGTGTAGCGTACTATTGTTAGAAATGTTTATGTATATTTTATAATGTCATTTTTTTTAATATGTAGTATTGTGTATACCTAGTTTGCAGTATGCATGCATTTCATTCCAAACATAACTATACTGCAGGCCTTAAAATGGGAAATCCTTAATCTTAACCCACACACACAGCATGATATATAGTTTCACACTGATTAATATGCGCACACATTGACCACTCGCAGCAGAGAGTCCTGAGAAAAAATCATTTCCGTGCTCTCTCTTTCTTGTCTGCTCTCACCCATGCTGTCTTCCTCTGTGTGTGTGTGTAATCTCTCTTGTACTGTGTGTTTAGATGGATTTGTTAGAGGCTTAAGATAATGGATTCTCCTCAGAGACAAATTTAATATCTCCACGTCATAATCTCACTCACTACTCATGTAGACAGACACTGGATTAAGATTATTACATCCGATCTCACCGAATGGCCCCTATCTTCATGTGTGGACTCTGCGTGTCCCTGTAGCTGTGTTCTACATCGTTTTACGGCCATCTCGATACACTCAAGGCGGCTAATCTCTGCGCCTGATGAAAACCAAACCGTGGAAGACAACGCCGTGTCAACACCATGTCAAACACCATTCTGACTTGAGTGCATGAGGCTGTATAAGCGGCTGACAGAAACATTACCTCAGAAGCACGACACACTGTCTTTTCCCCTTAGTGCAAATCCTCCTTTTCATTTGCGGCGTTCTTCAGGCTACTGTACTTCTGAGCTCACTCTGAAAAATAACACGCAGCTATAATCAGCGTTTCCCGAAGCACAATATGAGAATAGATAGACTCGCACAATTATTCTGTCAGCAGAGGTGAGGGATGTGAGCTAGAGTGGGATTCTTTATTTCTGTTGGATCATATTTAATGTATTTATGTTAATTGTTTTCCGTTCAGCATGATATTACATTTCACACAGTCTGATTTAGACGCGTACAGTTGTTTGTTGGTTCTGGAACAATGTTCCTGTCGATCGATCACCGCCATTTCAACCCCTAAAACCAGAGAGCACTGACTGGCTGAAGTTTTTTCTCATATGTATGCATATTAGCTTATATTAATAACTAAACAGATAATGTTTTATGACATTGATGTTGGCTTGAAAGCCTTGTCTGAAATTTCAAAATAACCTTGAAAATCTTGAATTTTGAAGTCAGAGAAAAACAATAGGACCTTGCCCAAAACACAATAGAAAATGTAATGGATTTAATGGTTATAACGGGAATTGTATTGGTTTTAATGGAAACTATAATGGTATGTGATGGATTCTATTGGTGGGATGTTAAATCCTATTGGAAAAATGCCCAAAAAGGAATTTTGTAATGGTTTTACTGGAAAAAGCTAATGGTTCATAATGGTATTTTAATGGAAGCCACTGGAATTGCTGTGATGGTTTCTATTGTTTTTTTTAGCAGGGTTGGTAATATGATTAAACATGATGTTAACATGTTTTAGCATATTGCATGGTTTACATCTTGCTAGCATGTTTCTAGCGTGTTTTAACATGTTGCTAACATGTTTTAGAACATTTCTAGCATGATTTAGCATGTTGTTAGCATGTTTTAATAAAACATTTTAACATTTTATGTTTCTAGCATGATTTAACACATTGTTGCCATGTTTTAATAACTTGCTAGCATGTTTTAACTTATTGCTACATGATTTAGCATGTTGCTAACATGTTTTAGCAAATTGCCAGTATGTTTTAGCAAGCATTTTAACGTTTTATCACATTTTAGTAAGTTGCTACTAACATTGTAACATGTTGCTAACATGTATTAGCACATTTCTAGCATGATTTAGCATGTTTCTACCATATTTTAACATGCTGCTAGCCTGATTTAGCATGTTGCTTGCATGTTTAAAAATATTTTAGTCATATTTCTTACACATTGCTAACATGTTGTAGCACATTGCTGCCAGGTTTTAGTACGTCGTATTAAATGTCAACTATAACATGAAAAGAATTGGTTGAAAGATGTGTAAATCACGCTAAACTCTTATATTCTGCGTACATCAGTAGTTCAAATCTGGAAACTATTTAACACCAGACGCATCCAAGGTTTGCTTAGTGTAATTGGTACTAGACATAAATTTAAAATGTGCCAGTCTATGCAAATCAGGTTTCATGCCGGGTAATAAGATCCAATGGTGCCACCGTTCAACACAATACTGGCTACATTTAGAGTGCTCATACACAACTACCATTCTGAAATAGCACTTCGTTTTTAGACTTTCAGAAATAGCACTCCTATATATCTTATTCCTTTTCTTATTGACTTTTCCTGTCCAATTCCATTCGCTCGCTCCATTCTTCTGTATCTCATTTTCACTCTGAGTTTTCTGCTAGGTTTTCTTGTGCTTTGTTTGTCATCTTTTTGAATGATGAGATACAGTGAGATGAATGCATAAATTACATACATTCCTACTGAGATTACAAAAGTTAGAGCATCTATCACTTCTGTGTTCAGAGAATGTGAGAATGCATTACACCTTTCCAGTCGCTGATCAAAGATCAGATCAAAGCTTGTGTCTGTGTTTGCATCTGTGTGCCAGTTTATCTATCATGGTAGGCTGGTTTTCATCTGAGCTGTATGTTCTCGCCATTCTCCCTGATTCTTAAAGGAATCATTCTCATAAAAGGAAACTTATATCATTATTTACTTGTTCTGTCTTTTATTTCATGCCATGTGAAGATAATACATAATACAATGAGTGGAGTTTTGAAACATTAAAAGGATGCAAAAGTACATAAAAATGATATTTAGAAGTTAAAACAAAGATTATTGGAGTACGTTTTACAAGAATGTACTATTTCAGTTTTTTCACTTTTAATACAGTGTTACTTGACATTTCTTTGTAATTGAAATTTACTAGCCATTTCTGAGTGAAAATGGTTTCTACACCATTTTTTTTGTCAGTGTAACATAGAAGTATCTTAAAAGTGCAACTGTAATAGTTATACTAATAATTAATTAAACTCTGTGAGTTATATATTCCAAGTCTTACAAAGCCATGGGAGTGAGAAACAGATCAAAAAGATCAAAATTTTGTTGTTCATTCTTCACAGATTTTTTTCTCCTCCATTTAGTTGTTAAAGCAAGAATCAATGTGACCGAATCACTGAATCAGTGATTTGAACTCAAGAACTGAGTCATGGATGAATTCAGCATGAATTCAGTTTTGTGAACTGGACAAACTGATTCTTTGAAAATATCTGACTCAAAAGAATGATTCATTCATGAATCAGACTAATATTTTTTGTGGAAACCATGACACTTTATTTTCAGGAATCTTTGATGAATAGAAAGTTTGAACAGCGTTTATTTGAAATAAAAAATCTTTTGTAAAATTATAAATTACTATTGCATTTTATCAAATGAATGCAGCCTTGCCATCATAGGAATAAATTAAATTTTATAATATATTTACATGTTGTTGTTCATAGATAATTTTTTTCCCTTCATTTAGTTAATGCAAGAATCAATGTGACCGAATCATTGAGTCAGAGAGTTAAATTTAAGAAATGATTTACTAAAAAAATCTGACTCAAAAGAATTATTCGTTTATGAATCAGATTCCCCTGGTTCTATTGTATACAGTTATACAATTATATCTTAATTATACTATATTATATCTTAATTTATAATAATATATATTTATACTATATTGTATATACTATATTATATCTTAATATGTTTGTGGAAACCATGATACTTTTTTCAAGAATCTTTGCTGAATAGCATTTATTTGAAATAAAAATCTTGTAAAATTATAAATTACTGTCACTAATTATCAAATAAATGCAGCCTTGCCATCATAAGAATAAATTACATTTTGTAGTATATTTGCATGTTGTTGTTCATAGATCATTTTTCCTTCATTTAGTTAATGCAAGAATCAATGTGACTGAGTCAGTGAGTTAAACTCAAGAAAAGACTCAAATAACTCAATGACTCAAAAGAACGATTCATTTATTAATCAGACATCACTAGCTCTGTAATGAATATAATGCTTGAGTCATATAGAATGATTTAATACATCTCAGAAGTCATATGTGCAACTCTTATGATATTTTTTGTTGCTTTTGCATCCTTTTTGCGATTGAAAGCTCCAGTTCCCATTTATTTTAATTGCACGGAATGACATGAGGACGAGTAAATGATTCATTTTGGGGTGAACTACTCCTTTAAAGATGCAATCACGTTATTTTCGCCACTCAGCTATCTTTCCTCATCTCCTGCTCTTTCTTCCCCTCTTCTATCATCTGTCAACCATGGATAGTCATTTGACTTTCTTCTGCATGTATTATTTTTCAGAGAATGAAATGATTCAGAGAGAGAATAAAAAGAAGAAGAAAAAAAAAACCTTAGCACCTCATCACAAAACCTTATCTCCCCCTTGATGTTCAGTCTATAAACTTGATTGATTGTGCCAATAATCAGCCGTCTCTCTTTTTTACCATTCTTTTCCCTTTCTCCATCTCAGATGTTATTGCCCCGGCTGAACTGGTTGCCCCGGTGATAGTGATTGCACCTAAGAACACATCAGTGGTTGCTGGGGCGAGTGAGGCTACTCTTGAGTGCGTTGCTAATGCGAGGTGGGTTGCCCTCGATGGCAGTGACTCACTGCCAGGGTTCCGTTAATAACAAGCTTCCTATATAATTTCACAGATGTTTGTCATCATTACATTGTTTTTATTATCCATCACATTGGTGAAGTCATTTAGTGTGAGTCATTTTGAATTGTGATTATATCTGTCATTGTGATTATATCTGTCATTTCACATTTTCTTGCTGTAAAACTTGTTTCAACTTAATTAAACCAGATTTTTCTTTTCAATTTTGTCAAATACACTATGTGGACAAAAAGTATGTAGTTGTATATACAGTAAAGGTGGCTGAGAATTTCATTTCAAAACCATAGACCCCATAAAACTGCAGTTTTCTTTCATGAGTTGACATATTTCTGTTAAAATTTAGGAGTAAACTTCATTTTAACATTAAAGGACTCTTCTTTTTTAAATTAGCCTATAGCCTTTAGCATATATCACAGCCATGATCCTGATTTGCCACTTACTAGATGGTTCTTATTCTAGAGAGCATTTGATTGGACAAAAATTGTGTAGTGCTGGATGAGTCATCAATATTTTTATATTTGTTTTCCTGCAAGAGACTGTCGATTTTAAATATGTGTATATCCGGTAATAATTTTGTCAACTTTTATAGCATACGGCATGTACACTGACACTGAAAAGTTTGGGGTTGAGGGGATTTTTTAATTTTTTAATTTATTTTATTAAAAAAAAAAAAACAGTAGTAGTATTGTGAAACATTATTACACTAAAAAAATAAAACTAAAAAAATAAATAAATATGTAACGTTTTTACTGTCACTTTTTGTCAATTTATTGCAGCTTTGCCATCATAGGTATAAAGTACATTTTATAATTTATTAAATCAGAAAGTGGTTAGTTTCAGTTGTTATGGTATTTCAAAATATTGCTGTGTTTTTTAAATCAAATAAATGTGGCCAAGCTGAGAAACTGTGATACATATTTTTTCCCTGGATTATTTGGTGAGTATAACAGCATTTATTTAAAAAAAATGTTTTTAGTGTCAAAAATAAAAAATGTTTTAGTATTACTTTTTGTCAATTTATTGCAGCTTTGCCATCACAGGAATAAAGTACATATTATAATTTAGTAGATCAGTAAGCAGTTACTTACAGTTATGATATCTCAAAATATTGCTGTTTTTTTTTAATCAAATAAATGTGGCCATGCTGAGTAAAAGACACTAATCAATCAATCAATCAATCAATCAATCAATCAATCAATCAATCAATCTCACAGACCCCAAACTTTTTTTGGTAGTGTATATGACCTCAGAGCTAACAGACATTGGCTAAATCCCACAAAAGTTGGCTTTAAACGTAACAGTTATTCTCGGCTTGAATTTGGGGCATAGCCAACCTGTTATTTCAGGGTGCCCACATAATTTTGACCATGTAGTGTATGCATTTTTCTTGCATATTTAACACATAACTAATTGCTGTGCTCTTCATAATTCTTGGCTTGAGTATTAATTTTGGTATGGCAGTTAATGTGCTGTGTTTTGTGTGTGTGCGTGGAGAAGATCTCTTGACAGGCTGCAGGTGTTCTGGAAGCGTAATGGGGTGAGACTAACAGCAGGAGTGGACTCGTTCGGTCGCAGGTTGGTCATCAGTAACCCCACCTCAGCGGACGTGGGTCTGTACGTGTGTGAGGCTGCTCTCAGAAACAGCAGTCAAAAGAGCACAGAGGCCAAAGCGTACCTCTCTGTGCTGGGTAAGATGATTGGTGTTACTATACATGCGGGTTCGGACAGATTTTTAAGTATTATTTTACAAAAATGCCCTAAAGAGAAAGAGTTTGACAGATGAACTTGAATTCAGGCATATCGTTGAATTAAATACTGCAGTCAGCTTTTTTTTGTTTTTGTATCAGGTCTCTTTTAAAAACAAGTCAGTCCACTTCCTTGGCCATTTTTTCAATGCCTCTCGGCAGTTATTTCTAGTCAAGTACAGCTACAAGCTTATGTATGAATATCTGTTCATATGCCAATTCAGCAAATGTAAAAACATCATCAAATTTGAGAAACCAAAAATGAAAACTTTATTGTTCAGTGATTACTATATTAGCATCCACACCGATGGACAAAAACGCTTTATTTATATTAAGCACGCTGTTGTAGTCATGTTCTCACAGCTCACACTTTAATGTTCAATGGATTTTGATTGGCTGCCTCATTCACTTTATTCTCAACTGTGTGGCTTATTCATATAATCCAGCAGAGCAAGATCCTTAAGCAATGTGTATGTATGTAATGTATGTTTCAGTTTTAACAAAAATTAGGATGAAAAGTTGAAGTGAATGAATCATGATTTATTCATGAAAATGTTCGTACACAGCTTTCACACACAAAATTGAGTGTACGCACAGTTAGCAAATTGCTCATCAGCTGAAAAAAAAAACATTCTGAAAGTTATTCCAATGATATTGTTCCTCTGTGTTGTTGACATTATAATTGTTTTATTAACAATTTATTGTTATTCTCTTAGTGTTCTTAAAAAAAACTTTATGGTTATAGCTATCATTACAGTTATCATTCTACAAATGAATCGTAGATTTTTAGTATGAAAGTTATTATAAATGTTAACATGAAATTTATTGAATGAATCATGATTTGTTTGTAAAAATGTTCACATGCAGCTTTCATACAAACTTGTGTGTACGCATGGTTAGTGAATGAGACCTGAAGTTTTTATCGCTCATCAGCTGGAAAGAATCACTCTGAAACTTCCAGCCTATTGTTCTTCTGTGTCATTATTGCTATACTTTGCCATTATCTAGAGTTAGAGTGATTTTTAGTTACTTTTTGGTTATAGTTATCATTCTTGGAGTAAACAGACTTTTAAGGCTGTTGTTAAGATCAGATGATACCTTTAGCAATAAGATGATTGGCTCTTATTATTTAAAATAGCATTTTTATTTCTATTCATTTTTCAATTAGTTAGCTATACACACACTCAGCCTACACAATACTTAAACTTAACTTTTAAATCTTAGTCAAGCTACAATTAAAGACATATTTATGCTGACCATGGTATAGTATCTTCATCAAACCGACATTCGCAAGCAGGGGAATATCCCGCCTCTCTCTACTCTTGATTTAGTGATATTGCTTAATTAATCTTCGGAACACAAATTAAGATATTTTTGATGAAATCCGAGAACTTTCTGACCCTTCATAGACAGCAACACAACTGAAACGTTCAAGGTCCAGAAAGGTAGTAAGGACATCGTTAAAATAGTCCGTGTGACATCAGTGCTTCAACCATAATGTTATGAAGCTACGAGAATACTTTTTGTTTGCAAAGAAAACAAAAATAACAACTTAATTCAGCAATAAATTCCTGCTGACGCATGAACATGGATGTGCTGCGCCTTGTCTGCGAGCAGAGGATTGCACACGCATGCATCGTGGAGTCATGAATACGTGTCAAAGACTGACACGGAAGAGAAGATATTGTTGAATAAAGTCTTTATTTAGTCTTTTACAAAAAGTATTCTCATAGCTTCATAAATTTAAGGTTGAACCACTGATGTCACATGGACTATTTTAACAATGTGCTTACTAACTTTCTGGGCCTTGAATCTGTCACTTACATTGCTGCCTATGCAGGGTCAGAAAGATATTATCGACTTTCATCAAAAATATCTTAATTTGTGTTCCGAAGATGAACGAAGGTCTTATAGGTTTGGAACGACATGAGTGTGAGTAATTAATGACAGAATTTTAATTTTTGGGTGAACTATCCCTTTAAGAGGCCTAAATCATAGATAAAACTCTGATGGAGCATTTGATGGCTAGATATGATTAAGAAATATTTCTGAGGGTGTGAAATGTGTCAGTTTGAAATCAGAAATACATCTAAAATCCAAAAATCACGGTTGGAACTGCCACTGTGACATTTAAATCAACAGACGCCTACATAAGACTTCGTTGCAGCAGAAGTTTAAATGCAGCCTTTAGTGACACATCAGCCCTGTTGCAGATGCTATAAAGTTTTGCCTATTTAGTTACATTTTTTCATTGTATCTCTCAGTAAATGGAGTTCTAATGGTTTCTATACACATTTATTCACACAGTAGCAAGTTGACTTTCAGCTTTTTTTTGTCAAGTCATTGGTGTTTTATCTGAGCATCACGACTCTTAGTTTCCAGTGTTTCCAGAAGGTCAGTGGGCTTAAACATCTTCAGCCTCCTTAACATCCCTGTTCTTTGATCCAAAAACACAAATATTATTCTCTGCCCTGAGATCTTTTTCACCAAAAGATGTGCTATGAATATTTATACCTCAACTCACACTCTTATTAGAAACAGCTACGAATATTATTTCAATGAGCTTATCTGACAGGTGTGCGCCTTACATGATTGGGCGAAAGGGGGGCATGCATATGCATGAGGCAGCCAATGGAGTGATGAATAAATTGGGGCTGTTGGAGGCTCAGAGAGACTTTTATAGAAAGATAAAGTGAACATGTCAGAGCAGCCAGCAGTGGAAAAGAGGTTGAGATGAAGGAGGTATTTATTGTTTCTGCCGCTGAATCCGATCCAGGCGCCAATCTGAATATGTATATCCTGATCTGCATAAACGTACAATGAGACTGAATAAGTGCTGATTTGTTAGGGAAGAACGAAAAGGTGGAGAGGAAAGAGAGAAGAAAGGATGAGGACGAATTAGAAAAACTGTGGCATTGTTATGGCGTTCACTTTTTGTTGCTGTTGTTGTTATTTGTTTAAACCCCTTCTTTTTTCTCGATATTCTTGGGTAAGTGAAAAGCTGTTATCAGCATCACGCTTAACAGGTCCTTTGTCTTTTTTCATTTGAAGTGAGTTAGACAAGGCGAGAGCGAGAAAAAAACAAAACAAAACAAATGCCAGGTGTGTGAAAAAGTAACAGGACTCTTGCTCTTCCTGTCATGAAATCTGAAAATAAAGGTGAAAATAAAAGTGCATTGGATGAAAGGGTTTTCTTTTTTATGTATACATTCATATAAAACTATTATAATGAGCTAAGTGCGGCACCAAAGGCCGCTGGGAAAGTCTAGGTTCGCTTTTTACATGTAGTTTAGTGAAAGTACTCATCCATACTTTTACTCTTTCATCATGACTTCAAAATGCACTTCTTGAATATCTGCCTATTATGTCAGCAATCTCTAGAACACACTCATACTAGTATTAAATGATGAAAATATAAATCCAGGCCCACTGGTATGAAGAGCCCCAATGCGTGATGTCTTCCACAAACACCTAAACAACCAGCCAGAACATCTAAGCAACACCTAACAATTCTTCAGAAAATGTTAATATCTTGTTTATACTGACAAGTATGTGTATGTGTTTGTATGAACACAGAACCTCCGTACTTCACCTCAAAACCAAAGAGGTCAGTGATAACGGAAGTTGAGAAAACCGTGGAGCTTCACTGTCAGGCCAAAGGTAAGCCCCACCCCTCCTAGAGACAGGCAGCTGTGTTGCACTTTTGACCACTTTAGAATCATATAATACATGTCCTACATCGTCTGCTGTTGTATAACCATTCCCCTGCAGGAAACTATAATCTTTATATTGTCAAGAGTATAAAAACTGCCAGCACTTTCACAAAAAAAGTCACTTAACTTCCAGCGCAATACCTGTCAATCCTGAACCTTTAAATGTGTCTTTTAAAAGCATAATGTTCCCATTTCTGCACACTGTTATAGCACGTTCGTTTTACCGTAGCCGGTGTGCTTTCAGACAACCATTTGCTATAAGAACGTCATTCATTTATGTGCTGAGTCAACCGTAAGACTTTTATCATAGCCGTTTGTCGCCTCACAAATTTGACCTTTTCGCCGAGTGCGCCGCATCGACCCCCGCTCATTTTCTCCACGTGTCCTTATTTGAATTCATCTTTATTTAATCGACTAAATGAGTGATCTGGAATAAGCAGTCAAGTACATTAGAAAAGGCGAAAGATGTGCTAATGGAATTAGCCGCTAATTGGTATCAGTGTTCATATTACGTTAGGATCTAGTTAAAAGACATTAGGTATATCATTGGCTCACAGGGCAACGGAGGAATAGAATCCAACTAGAAAATCCTTTTAACAAGCTGCATAAATCTGACCTACATTTCAGCAACAAAGTGCCAAGTGTCTAAAAGTTAAACTTTTCATGACTTCTAACAAGGAAAATTCGTAAAGAGAGACCTCAAACGGTTCTTTCTTCTCCCCTTCTTTCTATCGTAATATTTTTCTCCTTTATTTAACAGAAATCTGGACAGTTTCACTTTCATGAAACTTTTGAAAACTACTGAGACTTTTCCTTTTTTTGTGTGGCAGAGATTGTGCATCTGCAATTTACACTTGCTGTGAATCTTGTCTCGTTCTTTTTGCACTTTCGTAAGGGTGTGAAGCTGAGTTTGTGTGCACTTTGTCATAAACTGTCAGAAATTTAATTACAGAGAGCTTGTTTTTGACAGTCTTATTTTAACATCCTTGTCTTGCATCCCCGTGAGTGTGACACGACTATCAACGATGGGAGGCGGGTGGAGCGGATTCACGCTATTTGACCTTTTAAAGTGTTGAGCTGCAGGATTTATCCATGATATATTCTTTCATTTGCATATCATGATGAGCATATCATGAGTTGCTTCAGATGAACTTAATTTACAATTATTGCTAATACGTATAATTGCAGTTTTATTCGTTTTCGTGCTCGCTTCTTGATTTCTCGCTCTCTCTCTCTTGATCTCCCTCTCTTATCCTCTCCAAATCTTCTGCTTTTCTGTCTGTGAAGCATGTCAAAATTTTATTGGAAGTTTAATCAATCGAAGCCAATTTATTAGATTAAATTTTCATTAATTAAACCAAATTGTGCCCTGATGAAGGACTATTGATGAAAATGTTACTTGTGATAAATCAAGCAGTGTGTGTGTGTCTGCTTTGGTAATAATTCTCTCTTCTATCAAATGTCATGTGGCATTTGTGTAAATATAGCCCTTAAAAATTTGTGGTGCATACACTCCGGTTAAAGTTTGGAGTAATTAAGATTTTAATTTTTTTGAAAGAAGTCTTTCATGCTCACCAAGGCTGCATTAATAAGACCCAAATACATTAAAAAGCATATTAATATTGTGAAATATTATTTGAACAATTTCAGTTTTCTATTTTAATATATTTTAAAATGTAATTTATTCCTATGATAACAAAGTTTAGCTATTACTCCAGTCTTTATTGTCACATAATACTTCAGAAATTTGAAAATGCTGATTTGGTGCTTAATTATTATTAATTATTATTGGTGCTTATTTATTAATAATGGTTGTGTTAAAATCAGAATTTGCTGCTTAAAATGTTTGTGGAAACCATGATACATTTTTAGTTTCATTTTAATGTGTGTGTGTGTGTGTGTGTGTGTGTGTGCGTGTGTGTGTGTGTGTGTGTGTGTATATATATATATATATATATATATACAGTACCCTCCACTAATATTGGCACCCTTGGTAAATCTGAGCAAAGGTGGCTGTGAAAATAAATCTGCATTGTTTATCCTTTTGATCTTTCA
>JAFVLL020035490.1:0-17212 GCA_021397915.2 Tor tambroides
CTATGCAGTCATCGTCAGGTGCAATAAACATTAATAAAAATCTGTTCATTCCCCTGCTAAAACATCTGCCATTGAAGCATTATTCTGAACATCACCGTTTTGTTATGCACGTATTTAGAAGCTCTTTTAGTGGATGATTAAGATTTCAATTCACGAATGACATTAGAATATTGTAAATAGAAAAATATATATATAAACATTTATCAAGTGAAACCACTTAGAAGACTGTGTTATAATATGTAAGTCCTTATTCTCTGGTTCCAAGTATAGAAAAATAATATAGAATTAAGATATGTACAGAAAGAATTAATATGTATGGTATGGAAAGTGGTGCAATATTTTGATTACTTTTATTTATTTGTTTATTCAGTTTTAATTCTTTTTTGAAGAAGAAGATGATTATGCATTAAATGAGCAAGCATGCATTAAATTACTCACACTATATATGTCTTTACTATTTGAAATAAATACAGTTCTTTTGAACTTTCTATTCATTAAAGATTCCTGGAAAACAAACGAACAAAAAACATTGCATTTCACTGTTTCCATATAAATCTTAAGCAACACAGCTGTTTTCGATATTGATAATAATCAGAATTGTTTCGAGAGGAGCAAATGATCATATTAGAATGATTTCTGAAGGATCATGTAATGCTGAAGGCTTGAGTAATGACTGCTGAAAATTCAACTTTGCCTTCACAGGAATAAATTCAAATATATTCAAATACAAAACAGTCATTTTAAATTGTAATAAGGATTTCACAATTTTTGTGTCGAAAGCATTAAAAAATCTTTTGAATGGTAGTTTATATATTTACTGTCTATATTAATGGCCACAAAAATTTGACATGTCTTGAAGAAAAATAAGTATTTCTGAGCTTTTTTTCTGCACACTCCTAACAGCATTCTTCTCCTGTCCAAGAGCACAGCTCCTAACCTCTTTCTGTCCTTATCTTGCTCATTTTGTAGGACGGATATCTCTTCTGACTCCACAACCACAATATTTGTTTAGAGCGGTAGTTAATAACAGGAGCACAAGAAAAGCATGAGAAAGAGCGAGGAGTGAGGGCTAATTCTGTATGTTACGGAAGAGAAGCTTAGTGTGGACTTAGGGTGCTCCTGCAGTGATAAATGCACTCACAGCTCTTAAAGGGCACGCTTGGGGTGAACATGCTGCGACTAACTTGCCCTTGCGCCGTTCGTTTTCAGCCGCGATCACGGGGAGCCCTGCCCACTGCCAATATCCTGCAGATACCGTGTCCAATTTCCTTCCAGTTCATTGACTAGCCTAGATGCAGCAGCCTGTTGAGTGTGAGATGTTTCTACTTTGTTTCATGTTGAATCATGGGAAATGCAGCACAAATACTAAAGTCCTCCTTCTATCTTCCAGGCTGACAATGTACAAATTACTTATTCCACCGTAGGATCATTTGCTAGATCTGGCTAGAGAGAAGACACTTATTTGAAATGTTGCATTTCCCTATTTGCACACAGTTAGACTTATTAGACATTTAGATAAGATATATTATCATTTCTATTAGGACTGCTAATTGATTTTTTTTAATTCAGTTAAATTATATACCAGTTAATTAAATTAGACATTTAATTGCATATATCAATATTAGCTGTGAAAAGCCAGAAATGAAGATAATTCAAAGACATTATTGAGGCAGACAAAAGTACAATAGACAAAAAAAAAATTGTTTTGTTTTGTTTTTAATGTCAAATTAAAAGTAATTCAGAAATGCATTCCATAAGTATTCCAGTAGAAGAAAAATCTTATGGAATTTACATGATGAATAATAAAATACTTATTTTTATTAATAACAATAATTTTATAATTTTTTCTTTGTTTTTTTCTGTATTTAATGACAAAATTAAAAAGTAGTTCTGAAATGCATTTAATAAGCAAACATTCAATATGTATTTTAGTAGCAGGGAAATGGAATTAATATGATGATTAATATATATAACTCAATTTAAGTCAGTTTAATATAATTTCATTTGAAATGACTTGCACAGGCAATCTGAATATCCGTAATTTAAAGCAGCAACTGAACTTTTTTTTTTATTGAAGTAATTTTTTTACACTGTATGTATGCATGTATGACAGATATTATGCATAGACAGATATTATCTCTCACACAAATGCATTTTCTGTTCCTCAGGAGTCTATTCCTTTTTACTAGCTCTCTTGTCTCCTCCTGTGGATTGAAAGCAATAAAAACGTCACCTTGAGTGATTTGTGCGCCCTTTGGCATTTTTTAGTTGAAAGACACTAGGCTTCTTTGAGTGTGGACACCCGTGGACCATCCCTCACAGCCTCCACATTGATATATGTTGTGGTTTGTCCCTGCTCTTATTCGTGCACAGCTGTGGCAGGCAGCGAGCAGGAACAATGGCCGTCTCTCCTTTGGCCCACAATGCCACACTTGTGCTGCCCTCTCTGGACTCCGAGGCGACCCCATCTCCTTTAGAATAGCGGGCCGAGGGAAAGAGAGAAGAGAGGAGTGACTTTACAGGAGAGAGATGTTAAATGACGATGGTAAAAGACAAAGCAGAAATACTGGTTGAGGGAAAAGAGACCGAATATTAGAGGATAAACATGCGGCGAAGAGAAAAAGTGCTCCCCGCAGGGTGTTTGTCTTCGGTCAGGTAGCTCCTGGAATGAATCCCATTTTCCGACACAATTGGCAGACACCTGCTCTTCACAGATGGCAATAGCAGGACTCGATTTGCTACCATCTGCTCCATATTACAGAAAGGTGCTGCACTCTTCCTTAAATATTAAATAACAAGGAGAATCTCGACACGTCCAGCGGAATGCATCTCCAAACGCTACTTTATCCCTTGGCTCTTGTTTGTCAAAATGGGTTGTTGCGGTCTATGTTTAGGAATTATTTGGCCTGCTCCACATACTTTGGCGCCCAAGGTCTGTGTTTTGCACAATAACGAGAATCTGTTTTTTGTGTGCACCGGGCCACTTGTTTTTGCTACTATTGATTCACCAGGCAGATTTTTTTTTGTTAGATTTGAGCTCCCTAATGAGCTGAAGAAGTTCTCTGGTTCATCTTGAAAGGTCAAAAGCCCAAGGAAAGTGTTCAGGTCAAAAAAAAAGTTGGAGTGTTTGACCTCTCTACCTAACATCTAACACCTTTAAACACGTTTGGCTTTGACTCCAACCACCACCCTCGTTCTCCATCCGACTTGATTATTCCTATTGTCATAAGTCAAGATATAATTGCGAGATCAATTATTGATTGTTTTCTGACTTTGTTTATGCGATCTGCCAAGCGCAATTGTGTTTGTATTCATTATTTGAATATGACGTTCTCGTGAGGATTTGGTTGCATTCGAAAAGAGGGGAAGAACTTTGCTCAAGGCAAGAGCATATCTTCAATGTCAGATCACACACACACATACACAGGCCTCTAGACTTTCATCTGCAGCGATACCGAGATGCTCGGCAGCACAGTTGGAGGTCTCTAAGTTGGGGCAAGGGCTCCTCAGACAGAGCGTTTCCTCCACGCATACAACACACACACGCATAAGGAGACACGCACAGCACACTTGCTATCGGCGTACTTGCATTATTCATGAAGGAATAGGACAAGAAGCTACAAATGAGGTTATGCAGACCTGTGCTAAAACATATGGACTTCTCTCAGCAGGAAGACGATGCTCTTTTAAATCTGTGCCACTGCATTCACTTTGAAATAAAACGGATTGGGAAGGTATTGTGCACCAAATAATAATGGCGATGTAAAATACCCACGGTTAGCAAAGAGCACTCCTTTAATGAAGCCATTTGCGTGGTAAAAAGGAGTTAAATCTGTGATTGGACGAGAAATTATCTGTATTTAAACACTGATATTAGAATTGCTGAAGAGGAGCTATTAGGTTAAGACTACAGCATTTCAGCTCCAGTCCTAGCCCAACTCATGTAGTGAATATACATGGCTATAATTAAAGATTTTAGGGAATAATACACTACAAAACAGTAATATTGCAGTAATAATAGTCATACTTTTTGTTTTCAGGATTCTTTAATAAAGAAAGTTAAAAAGAGAAAGTAAAGCATTTACTCAAAATACTTTTGATCAATTTAATGCATCCTTGCCCAAAAAGAAAAAAAAAATCTATTCATTAAACAAAATAAAATACTGACCACAAAACATTTGAACAGCAGTGTATTCATTATAATTTAGTGCTTATAATTTTGTTATATTACTATATATATTAGCACAAAATCAAATACATGTGAAAATATTCTTGAATATTTTGTGCTTATATGCTATATATGGTACATTTCTATATAAGGTTTTGTGTGTGTGTGTGTGTGTGTGTGTGTGTGTGTGTGTGTGTGTGTGTGTGTGTGTGTGTGTGTGTGTGTGTGTTTATATACTCTGCAGGGTTTGTGTTGATATTTTGCTTCTCACTCAGCTCTAATTATCTTTGTGAACTGAAGTATTTTGCGGTGGACAGTCAGATATTCTGAAAAAAACAACAACAAAAAAACCTCTAGCTATCTTTTCATCATTTTCTTTTTGAGAGCTTCAAATGTTACATATTGTCTAACATTTGTCCTGCCAAACGATCTGACCACTCATGTTTTACTTCAAACTTCCTTTATTACAGGCTCTCTAATCTGCTGCCAGTCTGAAGATCTGAGTCATTAGCTTTAGGCCATTCCAATAGACTTTGCATCAAAAGAAGTTTGGAAACGATGAAGAGAGATTATCACAACCCGTGGACACACACAAACACACAAAGGTCACCGGCCTGTACCACTGCCACCAAACTGGGAGGGGTGGAGGCATTTCTCTTGATAGTGTCTGGAGGTAAAAGACCACAGGAAGTGGGCCAAGAATGATAATGGTAGTTGCACATGCAACTTTCCTTTTCTTTCTCTTATCATGCATTTGTCAGTGTACATGCGCTCATGGTGAAGGTGATGTAAATAATTGCTTAGACTTAGTTTTGTCAATATGTTATTTTATTTCCATTGAACATCAACCTATCCCTGGCCTACCTCATCAAATATATATTATTCATATATATTATCAGTACTAATTTTATACTTGTGTTTTTTTGCATTGTATTTTTAATTAGACTGAATTTTATATTCATATCCTTCACAGACTTATTATAATTTATATCCTTAATATAATGGCCTGCCTCATCAAATATAAGTAATTCATATATCAGTACTAAAATTTTATTTTTATATTGTACTAAATTTTATATTTATATCTTTCATAATTTATTATAATTTATATCCTTTATATCCTTAATATAATGAATTATTTTAAGGGGATATATATTAAAAGTATATAAATATAAAATTTAGTACAATAAAAATATAATATACATAAATATGAATACATATATTTTTAAATATAATATGAGATGTACAAACTAAACATTTAACTACACAGAGCACAACGTACTGTCAGTTTTTACAAAGTAACACTATTATAATATAAACAGATTTGTATTATATTTTTATATTAATTATACTACATTTTATATTTATATCCTTCATAAATTTATTATAACTTATATCCTTAATATAATGGCCTGTCTCGTTAAATATATGTAATCACTATTAACATTTATTTTTGTATTATATTTTTATACTGTACTAAATTTTATATTTATAGCCTTTATAATACATTATAATTTATAAATGTTATATATTTTAACATAATAGCCTACCTCATCAAATATATATAATTCATATTTATTTTCAGTACTAAATTTTATATTTTATGCATTATTATTTACACTCTAAAAAAATGGTGCTATATAGCACTAAAAGTGGTTCTTTGGCTCGTAATCATAGGGGAACCACTTTTGGTGCTGTATAGCAGCAAATCTTGGTGCTTCAGTGGTTCTTCAGCGTTTTTTCAGCGGTTCTTTGGCACCGCTACCACATACAGAACCTGTTAAGCTCCTATATGGTTCTTCAGCAGTTCTTCAGTGGTTCTTTGGGGTGAATAAGATGCTATATAGCACCACTGCCGTACAAAGAACCTGTTAAGCTCCTTTAAAGGTTCTTTACGAGCCAAAGAACCACTGTTGGTGCTGTTTAGCACCATTTTTGTTGAAGAAATACAATGCAATATGGCACCTCTTATGGTTCTACATAGCACCATTTGACAAAGGTGCTGTATAGCACCTTTAAAGATATGGTGCTATATAGCACCAAAAGTGGTTCCACTATGATTACAAGCCAAGAACCACTTTTAGTGCTATATAGCACCATTTTTTTTTTAGAGTGTATATTAATTAGACTAAATTTTATATTTGTATCTTTCATAATTTATTATCATTTATATCCTTAATATAATGAATTATTTTAAGGGGATATATACAGTGGTGGCCAAAGTTATTAGAACACTAGTATTGCTTAAAAAAATAGTTTTAAGTCAGTTATTTCTATCTTTTGCTGTAGTATGTCAGTAGGAAATATCAGTTTACATTTCTAAACATTCATTTTGCCATTAATTGTAATAATCCAGTGAAAGTCTGACAACAGCCAGTGCTCCACACAGAGATCTGATCTCCTCATCATCCAATCTGTCTGGAATGACATGAAGAAACAAAGTTTCTTGATAAGTTAATTGATAAAGAAAATCTGCTTATGACATCATTTTTGACAGCATCCTCATTTTACAGCATTTTTACACAAGTGCCTAAAACTTTTAACAGTGCTGTAGCTTTGCAGGGAGGTCTCTTGAGGCATCTTAGAGACGTTGCAACAGTTCTTCTGGATTTAGTCTGACTCAGTTTGTTCCGTTTCTTCACTACAGCAAAAGATAGAAATAACTGACTTTTTTAACCATTTTTTTAGCTGGTGAAAATACTAGTGTTCTAATAATTTTGGCCAGCACTGTATTATAAAGAATATACATATAAAATTTAGTACAATAAAAATTAATACAATATACATAAATATTAATAAATATATTCTAAAATATTATACAAAATCTACAAACTAAACCTATAACAGAGCACCAAATACTTTCAGTTCTGCTACTTGGATGTAGATTTAAAAAAATACTGCACAAGATAACACACACACACACACACACACACACACACAGTCACAGAGGTAAACCTGAGGCACTCAGCCGGTAATAGAGCAGACATAACAGCATGCTGGGTACTCCCTCAAGATGTCACATTAGATCAAACACAGAGCGAGCCAGAGAGAGAGAGAGAGGGAGAGAGAGCGAGTGATCCAGGAGCGCTGGCCTCAGGTGTACTGGCCACGGCTGTCTGCCAGACTTTGACGCGTGCCAGGTGAAACATGTCATCCACAATGTCTTTGCTTCAATGAGGCAAGAAAAGAGCTTCCCAGCATCGGCAGGCTGAGGCGCAGGAGGCGGCCATCAGCTGCAGGCTCTACCTGTCTGTGTAACCGGGACGGTGCAGTGGGATAAGTGGTTATGTAATTTGTTGTTGAGCTGCAAATTACACGCTCTGTAACTTTTACCCGCCCAGTCAAACATGGGGCAAATGGTGGCGTGTCCTATGCAATTACATGCGAGGCTTGAATATACGTGATGCGAACACAAGGTGTAATTTGTTAATGAATGGTAATGCTCTGCTTGTGACCTGTGCTGAGCTCTCCGTAGGTCTGTTAATTACTTCATTTGTGATTCATGATGAGGTGTGATTACTTAGCAAAACACATCCTGACACAGAAGAGTCCGTTCACTGCTGTTGGTAATGTAATTCAAACCGCTTTATAGGATGAGACAAAGTCACTGTGAAATAGAGTGTATACCTCTCAATAAAATTTAGAGAGGTTTGTGCTTAAACATGAAAAAAAAAACATTGCATTACAAGGTTCAGTTTGTTTAAAAAATACTTAATTAGGTATCAAACTAAACATGAACAACCATTTTTAACAAAATGTATTAATCTAGGAGTATATTCGTCTATAAATATGCTATTGTTCATTGTTAATTCAGGTTTTTTTTCTTCAAATATTAATTTATGCAACTTTAAATATTGAAAAATGCATATGCAGAAATTACCATTATGTTAATTAATTTTCTACTGAATTGTTAATTGTTATTTCATGTTACTTATTTCATTAAATAAAGCAACAATATGAACCTTTGAAAAAAGTTTTACATTTTACACTGAGGAAAAAAGAATTTAATATACAATTAAAAATGTATTTATAAAAATATTATATAAAACATTATATAAAATAGAACCATTTAAATATGAGATATTTTAATACTTTTATTCAGAAAAGATGCATTAAATTGATCAAAAATTATAATTTGTAACATTATAAATGTCTTTACTAATGCTGTTCATTTGAACTGTAAAGAATCCTAAAAATGTATCAGTTTCCACAAAAAAAAAAAAAAATTAAACACAGCTGCTTAAAAGCAACATTGATGATAATAATAAGAAATGTTTCTTGAGCAGCAAATCAGCATATTAGAATGATTTCTGAGGGATCAGTGAAAATTCAGCTTTGCCATCACCATAATAAATCACATTTTAAAATGTATTAAAAATAGAAATTTGTTCTTTTAAATTGTAATAATATTTCATAAAATACTGTTTTACTGCATTTCTGGCATGGCCTCTCTACCCATCTGTGAGGCTCTAGCCCAATCATGTTATTTGTAAGTTGTTATTTAAGCCAAAAAGAAATCAGCTCATACATTTTTTACACTGCAGAAGAAAAAAAAATCAACAAGCCCACAGTTAAGACTGTTCTCACATGCATAAGTGGATTGAGAGCTTGCTAGGGGTGAGTCCCTGCAGGGTCCTTTGTGCTCTTGAATGATGGACTATCTTCACAGCAAACCTATAAGAACATCATGCTGAATGCCACGGGCCACATCCCCAAACATGCTGCCAAATACCTCCAGAACCAGCAGATCTGTCAATGTGAATCTTCAGCCTGCAGGTGAAGGGGCTATTTTTGCAGCAGATATGTGATTATACATATGATTATACTCAATATCTGATCTTTAGCATGAAAGTATTTCAGTGAGTTAGACATCTGAGCCTCCGACTTTTGCGCTCTTCATGTTTAAAAGTTGAAAGATATGAAGCAGGCTGTGCATTAAGTATTTAAAGAAGGAAATATTGATGCCTGAACTTGAATATACAGAGGATACCACATTAAAGTTTTATTACAGGGAATAAAAGTACCTAAAGCAAGATGTTCGTACAGGAGAGGCGCCGAAACCGGGATTAAATGATTAATGAATTCTGGAGGGAATACTTGGGAATCTTAAAAGCCCACGCTGCAACTGGTGAAATGGTTAAAAAGAAAGAGAGGCTACATATTCCATGCCGAGTGTCAAACACACAGACGGAGCGGGTGAGTCTGCTCAATTGTTCTGAAAAACAAACATCTTCATCTACTCATTACCAGAAAAATAGACCGTGTTTAGCCGTGTGAATTTTCGAATGTCTCTGTGAATGACTCGCCAGTTTTCCTTACATTTTCTACAGATTGAGTTACGATGACAAACAAACACTTTTGTTTGTTATGCTAACAGTAAGCACGCTAATATAGCAAACTCAGGCTGGAGTCAGTCACATATTTTAAGACTGAATCCCGGCTCACTTTGTTTACAAGAGTCACGGTCCTGACTGGAAGGAGGCTGCAGGCCCCAAACTCAAGTCCTATGAAAATACATGAAGTTCGAGCAAAATGTTGGCCAGAGACATTAGTGGCAAAATTTGCAGTGATTTTTATTTTTATTTTTTTTTCCCTTAAAAAAATCTCCCGAAAAGTTGACATAACTTCAGGTCCTGACTAACAGCCCAGTGGGAAGAAATGAGTTTCAGTGCAGTTTTGGACTGTTTTCCTTAAACTGAGCTGTGAGCAGTTTGGCAGGCATTTCTGGTGCTCTTTCGGAGGTCCTCTGCCTATGTGATCGCGAGTGATGCGTCTGCCAAGGGTAGCAGCGAGAAGTCTAAAATCCTGGAGCGTAAGATGCAAGGCCTACATTAGTTATGTGAGCTTAGCCAAGGCTCTGTTTTTCTCCCTGGCAAAAGTTGTTTTTATCAGGCCCCTGTCAGGCTCATTTGATAGCACACTCCTTTGGTTTTACAACTGCTTTGGCTAAAGAGAGACAACCCACTGAGCGATGGAAATGGCGCACACCCAGACCGTATCTGCAAAGACCGACAGGTCACAGCCAAAAGTGTATTGCATTTTACCTTTATCAGCTTCAGTCTTTGATTATACAAGAGCAATACATGTGCAGGAGACATCTGATATGCCAGATATCCAAACTGGACGGAACCCAGACGTGTTCTGTAAGAGCTTTGCGAGGCATCCAGCTACAAAATGAAGGAGATGGAAAATAAAACTATTTCCAAATCTGTAATTGTGTGCTGTTCAGAAATGTTCGTGGAATGTATAAAGTGCTGAATTGGATGATGTTTGCAGAATGGGACAACACCCACAATGCCGTGCTGGGGCTCGCACTGGGCCGTGAGACTCGGATCCAACTGAAGAGTAACAGCATCGTTAAGCTGTCCAACTTGGGATAGTTAGGAACAGGCGATGCTCCAAATTTGGAGAGAGAACAACAGTCTCTGGTTGACGACTTCGATCCATCATTTTATGAGTGAAATTTCAATCCAGAGATGTCCTTGCTGTTGGAATTTGGAAATATTATGTGATGACAAGGATGCATCACAGTAAGCAATTTCATATCTAGATGATAGGAATGGATATGAATAGATCTGATGGCAGGGTTATTTTATTTCAAGTAATATTTTTTAATGCTTTATTTTATGACAAACATTACTTGAAATAAAATACAAAAACTTAAAAAAAACTTCAATGTTGCCTTGCAACTGGCTGAAATAAAAGAAAGTTTAAATACTAAATGAATTAAAACGAAGACTAAATAAAAACTATATAGACATCTTAAAAAATGAATACAAATCACAAAAACACAACAAAATTACTAAAACTTTCACTAAAATTAAAAGGAAAGGCAGAAATTCTCAAACAAAGACAAGTTTGTTTTTATTTATTGTTTTATATGATTTTATTTTTAATGCATATTATTATTTAATTGTTGTTGTTGTTGTTGTTAATTGTTGGTTAATTGAATGTATAATGATTAAAGTGACCTTGAGCTTTTTAAAGCCACATTAAAAATTTAGGCATTCTTTTCAATCATTATTATTATTATTATTATTATTATACCATATTTTGGTTGGTATAGGTTGATTAACTGATTGAATGATTTTTTTATAAAGTGATCTTTTTAAAATCACTCTCGAAATACTCTTTTGACTACTCTTTTGATTGTGTACATTTATTTATTTAAATTTCAAACATACTATATGTTCAATAATTAATATTCTATTTCATTATCTGAAATGTGCATGTAAATATAAGAGCGGTGGTGTAAATGTATCACAACAAAGTTCCATGTAACTCCTCTCAACAAAGCTGGAAGTCAAAGGCAAAGTTAGTAGCGGTTCCAGCAAGAGCGGAGTTTAACCAGGAGCAGATGGAGTCTAATCCTAAGGGTTTCCCTTTGCTTCCGGAGTCACCCACGTCCACAGGTGCTCGCCTCTTCTCCCCCCATTCCCATTTTAAATCCTCCCCCTCCATTTCCTGTAAAGCAGGTGCAATGCTAATCCCTACTGGGGGTCAGCGTGGCAGCATGCCTCTGGCTAGACCTCCACCTGCTCATGTTGAGCAATACCCATCCACAAATGTATTCTCTTATGGAAATAATCACACTCTGATTGAGGCTAAAATAAAGATTTGTACAAACGCAACATCGACACACAGCAGTGAGGCTGACCTTTATGTACAATGCATAATCACTCTCGTAGAAATACAAAAACAAGAATAAATAATGGTGTGAATTATTGAATCTGTAGAGAATGCTTGAAAGTCTGCCGTTTGTGTTTTGAACCGCCAATCAACGAGAGAGCGGTTTCACTCCATACTTCCTGCCTGAGTGATCACCTCTCGCCTTCCTGTCACTCAAATCTCACATCTCAAGTATTTCTGAGAAAGAGGGGGGAAAGTCAGCTAGCGCCTCAAAGACGTCATGTGTCAAAAGAGCCGGACTTTTCACACTTGAAAATGTACATGCAAAATTTCATTTAAAATTTGATTACACATCCTCTTCCGCACGCTAAGATAAAACAGCATAGCTGACTTACAGCATGGTGGCCCATATTTTCATCTAAACCAGTCAAAAGAAGTTCACCAGCTGGAGTGTGGCAGAGCTAGAATGTGGAGTCACATGTTGGGATAAGTTACAGATCTGTGAGATTACTGCAGATGGTCCATGCAAATAATTAAAATGAATCAAACTTGTAACGGCAGCACTTCTCATTTCTTCCATAATGAAATTCTCATTCGACTCCGAAGGCCAGTTAAGGCCTATTTTCAGTTCATGTATCTTGATTGATTGCAACCACTGTTTTGTGCTGCATTTTGCAGGCTTACATGCTTTCATGTAGGAGTTTATGTATGTGGAGGTTTTCAAGCTTTTGGATGCCAAGACCCCAAAATATGATGATCCCCTTACAAGGGACCACCTTTCTAAATTACAGCTGGCTGTATGTTTTAATGTATGAAGACTCATTTATATGGTGTCAGAAAAAACAATGTGATAATATATGTAATGTGATAATAAAAGAATGCTTGGTCCATTAACTCTACAACTCAAATCACACCGCCAGTGTCTCTAAATTCCACTAAGTGTTAAATATTTGCTTGTTAATCAACAAAAACAAATTCTGTTGTTGATTTCCCTTCATTTTTACTTTCAAACCCTCACAGGCATGTTATCTAAACCACAGGTATCATGTCTTTCTGAGACAGTTTCTAAAACCAGTCTTAAGTGTCAGTTTTTCAAAATTGAGATTTATACATCACCTGAAAGCTGAATAAATAAACTTTCCAGTGATGTATGGTTTGTTAGGATAGGACAATATTTGGCCAAGATATAACTATTTGAAAATCTGGAATCTGAGGGTGCAAAAAAAAAAAAATCAAAACAGAAGAACAACCTTCAAAGTCAAATGAAGTTCTTAGCAATGCATATTACTACTCAAAAATTAAGTTTTGATATATTTATGGTAGGAAATTTACTAAATATCTTCATGGAACATGATCTTTACTTAATATCCTAATGATTTTTGGCATAAAAGAAAAATCGATAATTTTGACCCACCCATACAGTGTTTTTTTGGCTATTGCTACAAAATTACCCGTGCAGCTGTTTTTGTGGTCCAGGGTCACATATACACACAAACACACACACACACACACACACACACACTTGAAAACAACTTGGCCTAAACAACCATGTGAATTCACACATTCTCCTGAAATCCTAAAATTCATTAGTCTTAAATGAGTCTTGAAGGGCATTTGCACTTGTTCTTTTCATGATCAAAAAACTATTTATTTAGTAAAAATGCATGAACCAAGACTAAAATTTATTTGAGGCAATGCTACATAGGCTTGTTCCATTAACTCTACAGCTCAGGGCACACCACCAAAGTCTCCAAATTCTACTAAGTGTTAAATATATGTTTGTTAAATCAATAAAAAATAAATTCTGTTGTTGATTTCCCTTAATTTTCCCATTTTACTTTCAAACCCTTACAGGCATGTTATCTAAACCACAGGTATCATGTCTTTCTGAGACAGTTTCTTAAGCAACCCTCCCTAATCCTCCCTCTAGTTTTTCTTTTGCAATCCTTGTACTTTCTTCACCGCTGTCCTCAAATGAGGTAAAAGGAGAAACAGATAGAGGTGAAACTGCTACTTGTGTGTTTCTGTATTGAGAAACTCAAAGACAGCATTCCAGTTAAGGTTCAGCCTCCACGAAAACCCAACTGCATTATCAGCATGATTCACTACCCAGATCTCTGCGCTCAGACTTTGCCAGGTACATCGTTCGGCCGACTGGATTGCGACAGGCCACTCTTGGCTCAACCTTAGTTCCCTCTCTCATAGTTTCATGAGGAAATTAAAAGGGAAGAGGTGACTCTAATCAGAGGTTAGATTATTTTTAAACATCTGGTTAAGAATGTTGTGCAAAACGCACAAAGTCAAAGAGGGAAACAAAAGTTAAGTCTCATGTAAAAGAACAAAACCGGAGGAGACAAAAGTGAAAAAAAACGTAGTTAATACAATCAGAATCAGCATCATATCCTGTCGGGCCCCTCCGATTTTTAATTAAATTGGATATTGAAAAAAAAAAAATTATATATATTTGATAAAATGAGGCAGTACTATATGGTTTAGTTTGTTACAGGGTAACACTTCATTAGCAGCATTGAAAAGTTACAATGAAAAATACTTTTACTAAAACATAAATTACAACATTTACTAATACATTATTGAAATCGAAAGTTGTATCTGTTAATATTACCTAATGGACCAAAACTGATATGAACTAACAATAAACAGATGTAATTTTTTAACTAACGTTAACAAAGATGAATAAATAAACTAATAATGAGCAATACATTTGTCATGGTATGTTAGTCAAAACATTAACTAATATGTTTACTAACAGAACCTTAAATGTAAAGTGTCACCTGTTACAAGAGTTTGTTTTGTTTTAAAAAAAATGCAACAATATACAAATATTTCTGTATTTTTATATTAATATATTCATTTGATCTGTAGAAATAACTCAAAGCACACGACCAGTGTCTCTAAATTCTGATCAAATTTGAGATTATTCTTTCATATTAATTTAATTTGTAGAAATAACATTTATTATTTAATATTTCTTATTCTTATTTTTCTTAATTTATTAATTGCTGTAAATAAGCAAATATACACACATATACAACTAACATTTTTAGCAAAGATTAAGAATAAAATATATTTATATGATATATTTTTCAAAGGTAAATATAATATACCATGGTCATGTATTATCTCACTTATAAAAATGCATGGTGCTTGATACTACAATATCTAGTAGCATAGCTACTTGTTTTAAAATTATGGAACAAGTAAATAAAACAGCAATTTGGGAAGGGAAAAAAATATCAACAAATCTCTATGAAACATAATTTCAGGCCGTTGTAGACTAGGGTACAAAAATATGATTGTCATTGTTCTAAGTGCTTGATTACACAACCACAACTGCCTCTGCTGAGGTAAGCTGTGGTTCCCTCAAAGAAAAGTCACTGCTCTCGCAAACCTTTACCGCAAAGTTACAGCCTTATTATGCCAAATTACTGCATCCAATCTTGGGCCTTAAAGGTAGCTCATCATGCATTGATGAAAAACACATGAACAAGCACAGGCCTTCATTTCACTATTAGGAATGATTACAATCGCACCAGGGGCCAGTCCTGTAAGATCTGCGAGGTAGAGACTCCACTAGCAGTCATTTGCGTTAATTACCCAACATTATCAACAAAGGAACTGCGTTTGTCGAAACCTGTCTGATTAGGGACTGAGAGACACCGGCCTCATGGGAACGAGAAACAAATGTTCTCCCTTGATTTGTGTTTGTATAGGCACAAGTTGCCTTAAAAACCCCTAAAAGTCATCAAATTTACATGTTGTTTTTTTCTCTGGATTACACCAGACATGCTGCATCCTGAAGACTGTGTTTTAGGACCTTAAAAAAAGTGTAAAGTTTGACCCGTTCTTTTGTTTACATCAGTGCCGTCAACTTGGTAGAAACGATTAGAGGCGATTGGCAGGTTTTTTGATGTTTCATAATATATGATAATTTATGCCAGTGGGAAATCATGCACACATAAACGGCACCAGATACAAGTTGTCTGTCTGAGGCAAACTTGATTACATCAAAAGTGGAAGAAAATTTGATTTTATGAAGATTTTCAAATGACATTTTAGCACACAAGTTTTTTTTTCTGTGGTTAAATAGTAGCTTTAAGGTCAGTTTATATACTGATTTTTTTTTTATTATCTAAAGAAGCTAAATTAAATTGTAAACAGCCAATCACATTTGTTTCAGTTGCACATTTCGTTGAATAATTTGTCAACACGTGAAAATTGTAGACTGCCAAGGAACATGTGGGTGGGAATTGTGCTTGAAGTATTATAGCAGGGTCGAGTACAAAATGCAGTGTTACAAGTTTTAAGCTCACAGATATATTTTAGTTCTTCCTGTCATTAGTAGTGATATCTCCCCCAATGCTAATGGATCTGTAAAGCATTACCATAAATCTAACCTCCCCCATAATATCAGAGTTCTTATGGGTCACTGACTCACCAGATTCTACTTGATGCCTTCGCACCGTGTTAAAAGATACAAGCCTGGTAGCTTTGTGTAATTCATTTCTAACGCTACGCGCTAACCTTTCAGGTTGCACTGCTACCTAATAAGACATGTACACATATGACGTGAATAGGCCCCTTGAAAAACACATTCAAATATGAGTAATATCGCTTTGACAGCAATCTGCATAAATTCAAATGCAGCCTGAAGCATACACTGGCCTCTGTTTAAAATTCAGAATTATCCCTCTTGTAGCACACACACTATGGCATCTGTCCTCTAGAATTACCGCATGAGAAACGGCAAGTTTTGATGAAATAGTGTGGACTGTGTCAGATTCTCATCACATCTAGGTGTCTGTGGTGTCACATCCAGGTCTCAGGCAACATATAAACAAAACACACTCAAGCATGTAAATTTATTGACTAATCTTGCTGCGCTTGTTAATAGAGCAGATATTCTTCCTGCGTTAAGGAGGTTTATCAATTTTTAATAACTTCTTTGAAATTTCATAAGGGAGAGATGATATCTTAACAGAGAGGGGAGGAAGGCATGACAGCCCTCATTGATGTTGTTTTTATTAGAGAAGGTGGACCACAGAGAGCGTTGGACCACCGAGAGATTCATCAAACGCGCACAAAACCCCTGCTGAATCAGCATCTCTCAGGGGTGTTAAGAATACATGTGAATCACATCTAACGGAGCTGGTTTGACACTCATTATGTGATTAATATAGCTATAAATAGATTCAGTGATATAATATATGTTGGGTAATTCATTGAAATATCAAATAAAAAAAGACTCAAATATTTTAGTTGATTTTATTCAAATCCCACTTCCTGTATTCCATCTGCAAAATATATATATATATACAGGTCCTTTTCAAAAAATTAGCATATTGTGATAAAGTTCATTATTTTCTGTAATGTACTGATAAACATTAGACTTTCATA
>JAFVLL020035491.1:0-16858 GCA_021397915.2 Tor tambroides
GAGGCCCCTTCGGCACGGATGCACTGGCGCACAGCTGGCCTTGGGCTTTACGCAAGTTTGCAGTTCCCACAGTGAGCCTTCTCACACAGACACTGTGCAAGGTCAGCGAGAACGAGGAACAGGTCCTGCCGGTTGTGCCGTTTTAGCCCACCCGGTCCTGGTTTTCGGAACTCATGCTTCTCGTGACAGCCCCTCCTGGCACATCCCTCTGAGGAAAGAGCTCCTTTCTCAGGGGCCCGGCACCGTGTGGCACCCGCATCCAGATCTTGGAACCTCTATGTGTGGTTCATGGATGAGACGCGGAAGACTTGAGTGTTTGTCCACCAGTGGTGGAAGACACTTTCACTCAGGCCAGAGCCCTCTCTATGAGGCAAGCTCTTGCCTTGGAGTGGAGTCTGTTCACGATCTGGTGTTCTTCTCACCGAGAAGACCTCCGAAGATGCACGATTTGAGTAGTGCTTTCTTTCCTGCAAGAAAGGTTGGAGCGTAACTGTCACCCTCCACCTTCAAAGCGTATGTGGCTGCTATCGCAGCGCATCACAATGCAGTGGACGGCCAGTCCCTGGGAAAGCACGATCTAATCGTCAGGTTCCTGAGGGGTGCCAGAAGGTTAATCCTTCTCACCCCTGGTGCCCTCCTGGTATCTCTCTACTGTCCTGGCTGGCCTTCAGAGGGATCCCTTTGAGCCGCTGCATTCAGCTGAGCTTAAATTCCTGTCTGCTAAGACAGCGCTCCTGACCGCGTTCTCATCGATCAAGAGGGTCGGGGACATCCAAGCATTTTCGGTAAGTGAAGAGTGCCTTGTGTTCAGGCCGGCCTACTCTCACGTTGTCCTGAGACCCCGGCCTGAATACGTGCCCAAGGTTCCCGCCACGCCCTTTAAAGATCAGGTGCTGAACCTGCAAGCACTGCCCTCGGAGGAGGCAGACCCAGCTTTAGCGTTGCTGTCTCCCATAAGAGCATTGCGCATATAGGTGGATCGCACCCAGAGCTTCAGAAGCTCTGAGCAGCTCTTTGTCTGTTATGGAGGTCAGCAGAAAGGGAAGGCTGTCTCCAAGCAGAGGTTGGCCCACTGGATAGTGGATGCCATCACCTTGGCGTACCAATCCCAAGGTGAGCCGTGCCCCCTGGGGGTGAGGGCTCACTCCACACGGAGTGTTGCCTCCTCCTATGCGTTGGCGCATGGCGCCTCTCTGGCAGACATTTGCAGAGCTGAGGGCTGGGTAATACCGAACACCTTCACGAGATTTTACAATCTCTGCGATGAGCCAGCTTCTTCCCATGTGTTGGGTAACAGGTAAGTGGTGGGAAGAACCAGCTGGTGTAACGCTTGCTGCGCCATTCCCCCTCACCCGGGGATGCGAGCGCCTCTTTCCTCCTCCAGTAAGTTCCCCAGACGGCGAACCCTGGTTGAGTATCCTTCAGCACCCCCGGCAGTCAGACTGGGGGGAGCAGTCTGACGCCAGGCCCAGTATCAGTGTTAGCTTGCCCGGGTATCCGGTCAGCCCCTGTACTGGGCTAGGTGTCCATATGGCTTGATTCTCTTCGGGCAATCCCATATATGTATTTTTCCACGGTAAGGTTTCCCTCTTGCTAAATCTGTGTCTTCCCTTTGACAGATCATTCTTTTAGTCTCTGCTGGCAGTTGTTCCATCCCTACTCTCAGGTAGGACCTGCCTCAGAGACCAATTCCATATGTAGTACTGCCCCAGGCATGGGTCATTCCATATAAGTGTGTCCACATGATACCTCCTATGGGTAGGATGTGGCCTCCATAGCGCTCTTCTCCAGAAGGCTCGCTTCCTCACTGTTACTGCCAAGCTGTAACAACAAATAGGAAAGAACTGTAGCAAATCTTTCATGGAAGGTCGAAATCCCTTCTGTTAAGAAATTTCTGTGGTGAAAGGAACGGCGGCTTGGCTATCTCCAGCAGCGATGTACTCACCTGTGGTCCCTGCGGGTACCGAGGTCAGCGAATTTGCGCTGGGGCAGTGGGAAGGTTATGACCCTTGCATAGTAGTTGTCTGACACGCGGTCGCTTGTCAACATTGCTGCACTATAGGATTGTGACAGGGTTCAGGCTGTGGCACTTTCCATGGACCCCATAACGTCGTCATGACATAACTGTAGTGACCGACAGATAGGGAACGTCTCAGTTATGTATGTAACCCTCGTTCCCTATTGGAGGGAACGGAGACATTATGTCCCCATGCCACAACCTCGAACCATCGCTGGCGGCCAGGGACAAGTTCTCGGCTCCTCAGTGTAAAACCTGAAGAGTGGATGCACCTGTCGCCTATTTATACCCGTATACACGGGGAGTGGCTCAGGTATGCAAAATCCACTAGCCAATATTCGTTGGCATTTTCTCTTAAAGTCAGAGATTATTGGGGCTCCCAAGTGGATCCCCCATAATGTCGTCGCGACATAACGTCTCCGTTCCTTTCATCAGGGAACGAGGGTTACGTACGTAACCGAGACGTTCCCCCTGTGTTTTTTTTTCTTTTATTAATAATCATAATAATTATTATGAATATAAAGTTTTCGAAATATTTTGACTATAGCTTGATAATTGGTTTTCCAAGTATTTTTTGTTTTAAATAATAATAATAATAATTGTAATAATTATAATCGTAAGAAAAAAAATATTGATCAAACCAATTATCAATGACATATTATACTGTATAAAAGATAACCCTTAGGATCATCTCCTTACTTTTGGCCTCACTCCCAGGAATCCACTGCAGTTTGATGCACCACACTTGCACACCGTCTTCCCATTGCCCAGACACTCAAGGTTATAGTTGAATGTTAACTCAGTGCCTTGGAAGAAAACATCAGCACTTAAATGTTTTTGCAAAAGTGGTTTAAATGTGAGGCTGTACTACCTTTTCTACATAAAAATGAAATTTGAACTACCAGCAGGGATATCTGTAAGCGCAAAAAGCCCAACACGTGTGTCTCCATTGACTGTCCATTTTTGAGTCTCGCAGTTTGGCTGACAACTGTGGTTCATGAAACGGGCTTCGTTTCCCTTGGGCCCGGCATCAATAATTCGATCCTTCCAGAAACCAGAAAGCAACATATTATGTTTCCCATAACAGAAATCACAGAAAAATGAAATGAGTGTTATAGTTTTAAAATCTCACCTTGTCCAATGTAAGCATATAGAAATTGCAGATATTGTTCTCTTGAGCATGTTTAATCCGGGCACGACATTCTTCCTCGTCAATCACCTCTCCAACATATTCGTTAACAAATCCTCCCTTGGGTTGAGCATTAAAAACAAAGAATTTGTTAGAAAACAGACAGGACAAACTAAAGCTAATTATATCCAAATCCACACTGGCTCTCTGTAGATATATTTTAAGAGGGAGGAGATAGACTTATTGTAAAAATTGCCTTTGTATGGAAAAATTCTTATGCTCAATAAAAAAAAAAGTCAGTTTTTTTTTTCAGTTTGTTTACTCTAGAACCAAACAGTTTTTTTTGTGTGATTAGAGCAAGAGAAGCAAAATGTATGATATTGTTATGATACTGTCAGATTTAGCTTAATAACAAGCTAAGAATGAACTGTGGGAGCTAAAGGGATATTCCACCCAAAAATGAAAATTCTCTCATCATTAGATTTTTATTAAAAATTGTCACTTCAAAAAACAAAATCTATACAAGCAAAATGATCGGTGTGTGTAAGAGAGATACTAATATTTTAAAACTTCTTTTAACTATAAACTATTGTTTCCAGCTAACTGTCATACATGAGCTCAAATGGAGCTTCATGGAGCTCTCATGGACCCATACACTTGCATTATATGGACACACAGAGATAATTATTTTTCTAAAAATAAGTAGTTCACCTGAAGACAGAAAGTCATATACATCTGGGGCAGTGTGAGGATAAGTAAACAATGAGAGATTTTTATTTTTTTTTTTATTTTGGGTGGAGTATCCCTTTAAAATCTGGGTATATTTCATCTTTTGCGTTCTGCTCTATCTTGCGCACAGTTAAGAACAAAAGTCTACTCTGCCAACAGTAAGCACGGATTGACACATTTGGCGTGTACGCACTAGCTAATGGACTTTTGTTTTGACTGTTTAAAGCACCATCACATGCACTGTTGTTCACACACAAGTCTACACGAACACAAAAATCGGACATCAGCAGACTGTGCTGAAAACAGACAAGGGAATACTTTCGGCTTTTCTTTGTGTGGCGTGCAAGAAACGGGCTTTCACACTGGGTAGTTATAGGAACTAGCCACCAGGGCAGTCCCCTGAGAAATAGGGCCATTTTTTCCTGATTGCATTTGCACCGCCAGTAGGAACTCCGAAGTGACGTAAGGCGACTAAGAGCAGCGTCATTTAACAATTCAACAATGTCAGCAACCGGAGGATCGAGAAGTGCCTTTACTTCAGTGTTAGTCCATCGCTGTTTTCCATGTTTGTGGAGTTAGTTAATAGAGTAAGTAAATGTAAACTGTATGTTCACACAGCTTTTTAAAAATGGCGAGTACCAGTGTTTCATATGGCATGCGTTTGGCCACTCAACGTACTCAACGTATACCTACACCTCTGGTAGTTCCTATTGTGCTGGGCTGAACCTCACTGTAAAGCAGGAGCTAATTTAGAGAATGCTAGTGTTAGAGGGTCATTTTTTAATAAATAAAAAGAAAATAAGTAGATAGAATAAAAATAGAATAGAGAACGCTAGTGTTAGAGGCTCTTTTTTAAATAAAAAAAGTAAACAAGTAGATAATATAGCTGCAAGCAGCGATGGTGGGCCCAAGCCGTCAATGCAACCGTAACCCCGGTGGCATCAGGAAAACGGTGCCCAGTGAGCACATGCATTATAGTAACCCTCTGGCAGTTTGGATTTGAGGGATTCAGCAATGAAAGGGTTAATTCAAACCATCAAGACTGTGAAACATATATACACACATGTGCACACAACAACACATATATGCACACAACATATGCACTTTGGTAACACTTTCAGTAAGGTTTCAATTATTAACATTAACTATATTAATTAATATGAACAATATTTATATAGCTTTTATTAATGTTAGTCTCTCTATCCTCTCTCACACACACTCACTCACTCACTCGCACACACACAAAGAACAATATATAAAACTTTTGTACCGCTTTTCAATAAGTTTTTAGTTTTTAACATTATATAAGTTAACATGAACAATATTTTTTTGAATCTTGGTTAACGACATGTTCAAAATTGACTACTACATTATTAATTAAAATTTCTGGTTAATGTACATCAGTTACTGTACCATGACCTAACATAAAGAATTTTTTACTTTATTTTTTAGAATTTGTTTTCTTAAGAAATATAGTAAAACAATGGTTGTTCATACTTGGTTAGTTTCAAATAAATTAATGTTAAAAATGTTATTATTGAACTATACTTGTTAACATGAACAATAATTATATAACATTTATTAATGTTAATTAATGTTAAGTAAAAATAATATTAATACATGAAATATGTGTTAGATTTGAACATGACTATTTTTACTAACAATTAAAAGATTAATAAATGCTGTAAAAAATATATTGTTCATTGTTAGTTCAAGTTAGTTAACGCATTCCCTAATGTTAACACATGAGACCTTATTATATAGTGTTACCTAAACCTTTAATGATTTATAAGCATTTGTAAAAGGTTTTATTGATCTATAAGCATTTGTGAAATATTTTGCCTGCATTACAGCTTAGTCATCATCTGAACTGTTTTACTGTTACATTCACGAGATGATATAAATTCAGATGAATAACTTATGTCATAGTTCAGCATCAAATTAGTGTCAAATTATTATTTGCAGCACAAAAATTTATAAGACCACGTGTATGTATCTTCAGATTTGACATTTTTTTTTAATGTTGTAATTAAAATAATTATTAACCTAATTATATAAAATAATGCTGTAAGTGCCCTACAAATTAACTGGTTCTTGGATTTTTTTATTTTTTATTTTCCCTAAGACTGACAAAAAAAGACACGGCCTAAGAGATTTCTTAAGCTATAATGCAATAAATAAATAAATAAATAAATAAATACTCATTGATTTTTTTTCTAGTGATTAAAGAGATGTTTAAAAGTCTCTCTCTCTCTCTCTCTCTCTCTCTCTCTCTCTCTCTCTCTCTCACTCACCTACTCACCCTTACACTCACACTTAACACAGCTTAGTCTTCATCTGTGAGCTGAACTGTTTTACTGTTACATTTATGAGATGATATAAATTCAGATGAATATCATGTCATAGGTCAGTATCAAATTAGTGTCAAAAAATTATTTGCAGCACAAAAATTTATAAGACCACGTGTATGTATCTTTAGATTTTTTTATGTTGTAATTAACATAATTATTAACCTAATTATATAAAATTATGTTGTCAGTGCCTTACAAATTAACTGGTTCTAGGATTTATTTTGTTCCTAAAACAGACAGAATAGGATAAGGCCTTAGAGACTTCTTAAGCTGTAATTCAATAAATACATTAAATAAATAAAAAAAAATACTGATTGATCTTTTTTTTTCTAGTGATTAAAAAGATGTTTAAAAGTCTCTCTCTCTCTCCCTCTCTCTCCCTCACCCACCCCCTCACCCAGCTCCTCACTTCCACACTCAACACACACACACACACACACACAGACAGTCACACCCATCCACCCCCACACACACATAGTGCACACACATCTGATGTCTGAGAGTTTTTAAATTATCTCTTATCCATAGAGTTTTGTAAAGTCATGAAACTAACCATACTTCTTCAGAATGACTTGTTCTATCTTTATATTATAGCTTATGTCTTTAATCTTATTTAACCATAATCATGATACCGTAACTGTCGTGTCTTGCTCACTTTCCCGCGAACAAACGCACATAAATCATAAGTGGGATCAATGAAATTCAATAATAATGGCGGAGCCTCAGCATTCGATTTTACAGCGTTGCACATTATAGCCATTCGCGCTGCAGCTGAAGTGAATGACAGCTTGGGAGCGCTCGTTGTTTGCTTTCTGTAACCTATATATCATTTTATTTTTAAGATTTATTTTTAATGCTTCTGTAAATGACTAACGGCCACATAGCCTATACACTGCAGAGTTTAAGGAGAGACAATGGCACTTAACAGTAAAGGAATATCTAAATATGTCTTTTCATTTATGAAGAACTAAGCTTATAGTTTATGCACATTTGTTCAAAACAGCCTGGCAGATTGTTCACAATATGTAGGCAAATGTTTTTATTGTTTACAGTAAGAATGTGCGTTCTTTTTTCTGTTACGCTGCTTGTCTGTTTTTCTTCAAAGCACCAACTTAGAATGCCTATTTTGGTTTGATTGTGTTACATGAGAAAATAAATAATTTTGCCTTACTGATGCAGTAGCCTATTTAATGCGGGTGCGGTTCAGGACGCGGTCCTTATCTCAAATGGGTCGGGTACAGAATTAAACTGGTGCTGCTGTCGGATAACGGGTTGGGTGTTCTGTTATGTACTGTTGATACAGGTTTACCAAACAGGACCCACGCAGGACTCTGCTTTAAACTGCTTTGCAGGTAACCTCACGTGCATGATGCGGCATTTACGGGTATTTCCCTAAACCGACACACAGCTCATATATTTTTCCACTACAGGGTGAGAACGTAATGATTGCGAAAACGATTACTTATTTTTGATAATTATTTTATTTCAGTTAGTTTTGAAATAACTGTTGTTGGTTTCGTTTCGTTTCAGTTTTTCCATTTATTTTGATTTTCTTTATTTTATTTCAGTTTACGAAAATATTTTTTGACCAATCGTTTTCGTCTTAGTTTTAGTTTTCGTTTACGAAAATAACCTTGGTTATGATAACTAAAAATTTACAGTGCGGACACGCTAAAAAGCGGATACTTCCACCAATAGTTATAGAAACTATGAAAACGTTCCTCCGGTGCGAAATCCCCTAATGTTGGTTAATGGAGTCCCTGCACATGAAGAACGTTTGAAATCAGCTCAGGTTTTGGAAAAAAAACCCATAGTATGTCATTTAAATGTTTTACCTTTTTGATGTCATGCACACAGCGCAGCCCCCAGCCTCGAGACAGTGTTCTGAAGATCTCCACCTGGCAGTACTGTCGTTTGGTGAAGCACTGGTTCTGGCAGTGCTCACCTGCGGGACACACCTGTGGGTGACACTCGTACAGCAGCATGCGGTTGATGCACTCTGAATCCATACCACAGGGATTCTCATCCGTCGCTTTGCAGTTGCAGCGTGGAATCTCCGAAAGGTCTGCTGAAATGATGAGCACTTTGCCAATTGGTTTGTTCACCTACAGGACAGACCAAGTTAAGATTTGTAACGTCATTATATAAAGCTAGCAATCAATCTCATAGTGTGTCTTGTAGGAGTACCTTAATATGTTTGTATGGTGGAGGTTTCTTGTAATTTCGTCGGGCCTCCTGTAGTTGCCGTAGTTCTTTCTCGGCCTGCAGTTCTTTGAACCTTACTACAGCTTCTTCCAAAGCTGAACCAGATTGAACATTTGGATTTCAGCAATCATTTTTCACTACTCCAAGAATCATGCAATACAATTTCATTTTTACACAAGTTCCCTTCAGGATGCTAGGGTGTTGTGAATGGTTGGCAAGGCATTTCTATGCAGTTGGTAAGAAGTTCCAGGTGTTTTAGCATGTTTCTATGCAGTTTCTAGGGTGGTTGCCCGAAGTTTTTTTTAGGGATGCATAATATGTTTGTACCATATTGGTTATCAGCCCAAATTAAAGATTTAATTATCTATTGGTATAGGTCACTATTGCATATGTCATTGTAATTATGCATTTAATATATCTTTGCACATCATTGGCATCCGAGGTAACTAGGAATTACACAAGCTTCAGTCTGGATCCAGCCCTTAAAAAGATCTGAGATGACCGAAAACCTGAGAAGAGATGACGCCAACTCCTCAGAGGACCTCAGATGATGCCAACATACAAAACTACCAAATGTTTGCTAGAAGTTTGACCGCTACACTGCTGTTATTTCTGTTAATAGTGTTTATTGTATGTTTGATTACATGGCATTAATTGACTGCATGATTTTTACTGTACATTTCTGCTGTATGGACATCAACTTGACAACTAGTCACCACTGATAAACTAGTACTAAATATAATGTAGAAACTTTAATTTTTTGCTGCTTTGTAACAATTTTTATTGTGAAAAGCACTATACAAATAAACTTGAATTGAACTGAATTGAATTGAATTGAATTAAATTGAACATCACTTGCATACTGTATAACTTTCTTCTATAGAACAAAAATATATGTTTTTTTGGTCTATAAATGAAAGTCAATGTTTTGGACTCCATCGACCTCAACTGAATATTCTTTTAAAGTTACTTTTTGGAAAGAATAATTTAATAACACTTAAATTAAACCTTTAGGAAATCTTACAATGAATATCCTTCTAGGGGGAAGTCGTGGCCTAATGGTTAGAGAGTCGGACTCGTAATCGAAAGGTTGCGAGTTCGAGTCTTGGGCCAGCAGGAATTGTAGGTGGGGGGAGTGAATGTACAGCGCTCTCAATACCACGACTGAGGTACCCTTGAGTAAGGCACCGAACCCCTAATTGCTCCCCGGGCGCTGGAGCAATGGCTGCCCACTGCTCCGGGTGGGTGCATGCGTGCGTACATTTGTTCACTACTCACTGTTGTGTGTGTGCACTTGGATGGGTTAAAAGCAAAGCACCAATTTTGAGTATGGGTCACCATACTTGACAATACGTCACGACTTTCACTTTCATACTGTACATTACAATGTTGTAATGCATAAATTTACTTGTAGCATTTAAAATTACTGACTTTCTGCTTTAGCGTTTTATTTTAAATTTATTTAGACAGAATAGCATAGAATATGGGCAATAACATGAATTGTTTATACATAATATATAATTTTATATATTGATTTTAACAACAGTTTTGCTCACTGAGCTAAAAATAACTGTTAACTGTTAACCTGACCGCTTACCGATAGCAAAACCAAAATGAAATTAGTTACAAAAAATACCTTTCTTATAGGTAGAGTCAACTCCCTTTCCCATTTTCTCTTTGCTGTTGGCATCACCCTCCATGTAAGGAAAAACACGGGCTTGGTAAGTCCACAGGTAGTCATTAGAGCCAAAGAAAAGTACTGGGAACTCTCCAACATCATGTCTCATGCGTAGGATATTCTCGGGAATGTCTTTGGGATTGCTAACCTCTGCCGGCCACCATCTGTAAAATAGTAGTGCAGAAACTGTTGTGTACAATGATTGTAAAAGCCAGGAACTGATAACATTAAATGTTAGGAAGTTAAGAGTGGGTTTTGTGGTTGCTGACCTGTAGCGGCCAACTTTGACCCACACTACCTCCTTGTAGTGCGGTTTCTTTCCAGCACGACAGTCGTTGCAGTACCAGCTGCCTTCTGGCATGTCGATGTTCAGACACTCTCGGTGAAACGCTGCAGGACATGACTCACAACACAGCAGACTACCTCCTGTAGAGAAGTGATACAGATACAGAGATGAAGTGTTTTGGATGAGGAAATGTTTCTGATAAAGTGAACGTGAAAGGGAGGTCCTTTAAGCTGAATTGAATAAATCATTAAGGATTTCTACAGCCATGTGAAATAAATGGTTAACTGCACATAAAATCAGAGGTACAAATTGGTGTCCAAGGCAGCTGAATTAACCTTCTGAGCAGACGAAGCACCAACTGACGTTGACATGCTCGTGGTTGCGGCAGCCTTTTCTTGGTGTGAAGTGATTGGGACACACTATGTCGCTGTCAGTGAGTGTGACACTCCCAGCAGGTATGCAGTAATCATTGGCATGATATGCCACAGGGCATCTGATACAGCGGGTTAGCGGGCCTGAGACACAAAATAGAGTGAATTTCATAATAAAAGCATGCAAATTTAAAATGTGTAATTTAGATGCTGTAACACATTTGTTAGTATGATATATTGGTACTATATCAGTTTTTTAAAATATATTCTATATGTATTAATATATTTAATTTATATATTTAAATATATTAAATTTTTAAACGAATATTAATTTTTCCTACTGTAAAATTATGTTGTGATGTTCATTCATTTTTATCATTTAAAATGTTTGATTTTAGGTTTTAGTGTTTTATTTTAAAATTATTTAGACAAAAATTATTTTTGTCCTGATTTGCACTCTGGAGGAGGTTAGTTAGTCAGTGTTAGTTACAAAAAGTCATAATCAGTCTGCAGATTTCACCAAAGATTGTGCAGTGTATGATAGACAGACTCTGATTTTTAATCTCCATACTAAGATTCCATCCAGTTGAGGTTTGATTATTTTGTGCTGATTTTAGAACACATATTGTTTTCTTTTGTCACGCATCTCCACGTATCTACATGAGCTGTTTGACATGTTGTGTTTGGAATGACTTGAAAGTTCGGTAATGTGTGATCCTCAGTCTTTCAGTGCATGATGCCCAGTTTTTCTGTGTAACCGTTTACACACTCTGCATGTGTATGATGCCTAGTGTTCTGAAATCAATTCAGATTTTAAAGATTGTGTAGTGTATTAAAGGGATAGTTCGCCCAAAAATGAAAATTCTGTCATTAATTACTTACCCTCATGTCGTTCCAAACCTGTTAGACCTTCGTTCATCTTCAGAACACAAATTAAGACATTTTTGATGAAATCCAAGAGCTTTCTAACCCTGCATAGACAACAACGCAACTACCGTGTTCAAGGCCCAGAAAGGTAGTAAGGACATTGTTAAAATAGTCCATGTAAAATCAACTGTAATTTTATGAAGCAACAAAAAACACAAAGAAAACAAAAATAATGACTTTATTCAACAATTTCTTCTCTTTCATGTCAGGGTCAGAAAGCTCTGAAATATCATCAAAATCTTAATTTGTGTTCCGAAGATGAACAAAGGTCTTAGGGGTTTGGAACGACATGAGGGTGAGTAATTAATGACAGATTTTTCATTTTTGGGTGAACTAACCCTTTAAAGCTAATGAACACTGCCCTAACAAAAGCAACATACAAACATTGTTGTTATGATGATGAGGTAAATGTCCCTGCCAAATCTACAAAAACAAATGTGCATTTCAGTATTTTCAAATGTTTAAACCTGCAATAACTAAAAAAACAACTTTCCCACATTTTATGGACTTAATATTACACACGAAAATATATCTTTGCTACCAACCTGCTGTTCTCAGATGCAGTTGTTTGTGTTTGTTGGGGCAGTGTGAATTCTACAGAATTGGTGCAAATTGCTGTCCCACAACCAGAAAACACATTTAAAAAGCATTTAAGTATTCAAATCTTAGATGTTTATTAAGATCTTTCTATGATCTATTGAAACCCACAAAAATATTTAAAATATTCATCATTTATTGGGTACTTTCATTTGGGAGGTGGCTGTCCCGAACCTTAACCCCTAAATTTCAACTTATGAAAATGATATAAAAATAATTTTTGTATTTTTTTCCATTGTTGTTTTTAAAAGTATCTTTTTGATTCTTTTAAAAAGTGAAGTTAAAAAAAAAAAAAATATTTTATAATTTCTTTGTAAATTATTAAACCATGTAAAAAATGTGTCCTGCATTTTTCATGTCACTACCAAAATGTTTTAGTCTATTGGCTGAGACTGATTTTAACTAAACCTATAAATTTATGATCAGGAAATATTCCTGTGTCCCCCTCTCTCATAGCTACAAGGCGTGAGCAGATAGGTCTCATCATTTTGAGGTAAATGTGTTCAAAAGTCTGAAAAATCTGTGGAACTTCAAGGAACATCACTACTGAAAACCTTTTTTCTGCAATTAAGCACACTTTTTGGGAATTATTCCATAACATTTAGTTTTTATATGTATACCACTGCTCAGAGCTGTGCTAGCTAACCATATGCTGATTAGCATCTTTGAGCTAGGTTCAAAAATATCTAAAACTGTCACTACCGAAAAATTTGGTGGAGTTTCACTACCGAAACATGTCACCATTTTTTCGGTAGTGGCAAAAGGGAACACATAATCCTCATATTTGGGGGAAATAAACAAAATTTTAGTACAGTTATACAAATTTTTTTGTATGTGAGTTAAAATTCTGTAATGTGATGTGGTTGCTACCAAAGCATTACTGTCACTATCGAAAATGTGCTTGTCACTACCGAAATATGGGATGTTTTGTCAAAAATAAAGTATACTGAATTATTAACTAATATGTTATGATTTTGGTTCAGTGTATATTCAGACTAATGAATCCTTAACTTTGAAATCAGTATGATCAACTTTTTGCCTTTTACAAAGAAAAATTGGATTCAAAATACAACAAATCTCATAAATTACACTTGAAATATTGTTAAAAATTTAATTGTTATGGATTTACCTTTGAAATTTTTTTTATAAAATAGCAAAAAATATATATTTACAATCTAGATGTAAGCAAAATCGGTAATAATAGGTCAATATAACCATTCTAATTAAATTATTATTACTGTGTTTCGGTAGTGGCAAATTTGTGGAGAGGACAAATATTTCAAAACTTTCTGAAAATACAATATCAAAATTAACTGCACAATTATTATAAATGTGTACCTTGGGTATTATACAATTTGCATACATAGAAATTCAAGATGTGTTCAAGAATTCAAGAAATTCAAGAAATTTTCAAGATGTTTCCAACTCTGACTTTCGGACCAATTCTGTATAATGGCCCATATAGCATTACCTGATGTAGAATGTAACTGCTCTAAGCACAGCAAACCTTTAGATACAGAAGGATTGGTAGGGTTTGTGATGAAACACGACAGGCAGGCATGAAGAGGGCAACGAAAGGCCCGGTTCAGAGGTACTGTGGGTCCATGGCTGGCAGCACACTCCCCATGGTAGAACTTCCCACATCCTGGAAGCATACAGCGCCTCACGTCCTCACCCATACTCTTACAAGAAAAGCATGAGTGTATACCTAGTAAAAATTCACAAAACCAGCTGTCAAAGAGCAGTTAAACTGTAAAATTACGTCGTCTTTTTTAAATTGTTGATGAGTGAATTATGAAGCTGCGCTCTTACCAGACGTGCACTCCTGACATAAAAATTTCCCTGCAGGAGGCTCGTTCAGGCCAGTGCATTGTAGATGGAACACCCCACAGCACTGACCTTCACAGAGAAGGAGGTCTCCCTGCTTCTCACATGCCTTCAGAAACAGCAGAGACGGTCATTGAGGTGTCCTGATATTCCATGGCTATCAGATGAATTTAGTGAAGTAACATTTTAAATGATTGGATAAATTAATTTGCTAAAACATCCCAACATCACTCACTCCACTTCTAGTCTTAAATTGTTAAAAGTGATCTAATAGAAAATGATATTTGACTCTGTCAGTTCTCTATGGTTAAAGTTGGCTTGAAATTAAAATATACTTTATAGATCTTACTGTGAATAATCTAATAATCTATCCATGCATTCATCCATCTATGTTTAATTTTAATATATATTTTTAATAATTTTAATATTAATATTATTATTTTTTTATTATTATTATTACAAACCCGATTCCAAAAAAGTTGGGACACTGTACAAATTGTGAATAAAAACAGAATGCAATGATGTGGAAGTTTCAAATTTCAATATTTTATTCAGAATACAACAGATGACATATCAAATGTTTAAACTGAGAAAATGTATCATTTTAAGGGAAAAATAAGTTGATTTTAAATTTCATGGCATCAACACATCTCAAAAATATGATTGGCTGATTATAAATTTGCATTATGAAACAGCTGTACAGGTATACCTAATAAAGTGGCCACTATAAAATAACAGAAGTATAAGACCAGTTCATTTTACTGACCTCTGGACCTGAGCATTTGAGATCATCTGAACCATCCTCAGCTGGTTCTGGGTTAACTGCATGAGGTATTTCAGGGGCAACTTCTGTCTCCATCTCTGTGCTTTTTATGATTGGGACAGTTGGTGTGTCGATTGACTCAAAAGACAACTTGTTCTTACTTTTTGATGATTGTTGTGCCATCCCTTCATTTACAACACAATTGAAACACACATTCATTCAAAAGCAATCAAGGCACCAAATAAAATTGCTGAAAAGATGAAATTACTGTTTACTTCTAGTACCCCTAAAAAATCCCCAGTTTAGATTTGAGACATCTTGTTTCCAAAAGATTATTTGAGATTCAGGCTTTTTCACATTTCCAACATCAATGGAAGAAAAACTCATCAGATTTGACATAACTGATGATAATTCACTGATCACAGGCATTATGAAAGCCTCTTCTAATATGACTTCTGCTATCGAACTGATCTTAACCTGAATTCAACTGTTATTAAGTATGATGAGTGTCAGTTAACACATCATTAGGTGGCAATGGTCTCTATAAACAACTTTCAAGAAACAGGGTGCAGGTTGTCAGCTATTGCCCAAAATAATAATGTTAACTTTATGATTTTAATAAAATAACAAATTGTTTTGAAAGCTTTTAATAGTCATACCTGAATTTGCAGATTGTCCAGATGAGCAAATTTTTTGTGACTTCACCTGTAAATGATAATGCTATTAGTCCAATATTCCATTCATTAGACTAAACTGTAACACTTTAGTTTAGGGACCAGTTCTCACTATTAACTTGTTGCTTATTAGCATGCATATTACTAGCATATTGGCTGTTTATTACTTATAAAGCACATATTAATGCCTTATTCTGCATGACCATATTTTGCATCCCTTAATCCTACCCCATTCCTAAACTTAAAAACTACCTTACTAACTATTAATAAGCAGCAGTTAGGAATTTACTGAGGCAAAAGTAGTAGTTAATAGTTAATTAATAGTGAGAATTGGCCTCCCAACTAAACAAACTACAATACAATTTCAGGATGTTTTTTTTTTTTAATAACAAATATCTTTATCTAGTTATGTATCAAAGTGAACTTTCTAAAATAGTTATAGTTTAAACAAGTACCTTTCTTTTAGGCACAATAATTGGTTCAGCTTCAATGGAGCTTTCTAGAATCTTTTTAGTGGGTTTCCGTTGTCTCTTTGTGCTTAGACACACACCATCACCTATTAAATGATGGAAAAATAATTTCTTTTTGACTGTTATTTTTGACCTGATAAAAAAATACTGAATACGGTTAGCCCTAAAAACAATATAAAAAGCAATAAAAAAGTGGTTCTGGCTTGCAATAGGTCTACATATGGCTAATGCAAAAACAATGTGGTAGAAATGTTTGAGAAATATCAAACTATTTTCCAAACTGTCATAACATTCTTTCTTCGTAATTACGTAAACTTTAGGAAAGATCTACTCACCAATGGCATTTGGTCTTTGAAGCTCCTCCTTATGGCAAATTTCAGTACATGGGGATGGAATTGTTTCTGGAGGTGGAGTTAGCGTGTCTACAGACAACACCTGTCTCTCTCGACATGGCGTAGGATTTATTGAAGGAGTGCTCCGAAACAGGTCTTCTGGAGGAGGAGTCTGTAATTCTGGCAGGGGTCTTGACACACCTTGTTCTGTCACCTGAGGTTTCTGTATACTTTCGCCTGATGTTTTCTCAACTGGGCCACTGCAGTTGTTATTTTCAACCTATTCATAAGTTTAAAAAAGTTGCCAAAATGTTAAAGTGAATTAAAGAATACAAGAAAACTTCCACATCCAACTTGATTTTCTAGCATAAACTGAGCTACCTTAGTAAAGGACTCAGGTTTCTTTTTTGCTTTCTTCTTAGTGGAAAACAATTGATCGTATTCCTCTGTCCATTCTATGAGTCTTTTGCTAGGTTTTCTAATACGTTTGCATTCTGTGAAA